>KV417709.1:69818-130940 GCA_001630335.1 Athelia psychrophila
GCGTACAAGGAGTTTAGCTGCTCCCTCCCGATAGTATTGAGCAGCGCCTCATTGACGACGCCGAAGATGGGCACTACGTCCGCCCACTCGGGCTCGCTAATGAACTCGGTGATGATGCGGATGTAATTCAGGGCACGCTGCGCGTTGGCCACGCCCATGACGCCGTTCAAGAAGTTGACGATGCCGAATTTGCCGGAGTGGTTGAAAGCTGCCATCGCATCGTCATCAGTATCATCCAAATGACGCTGACGAGGAAGAGTAAAAAGGAATGAGACATACCATTCTGCGATCCCGGAATAGTGTGCAAATCCAGATTGACCCTCAAGCCGTACTTCCTTGCCCAGCCGAGGAGACGCACGATGTACTTCCAGCTCACGCCTTCCAAGAACGGCTCGCCCTCCCAGGTTTCGATGGCCCAGTAGGGAATTGGCACGCGTATCCAGTTCAGGCCCGCCCCTGCGATTTGAGCGATGTCTTCTTCAGTTATGAACGTGTTGTAGTGGTCCTCGAGCACAGCTAAGATAACAAGATTAGTATTAGACTAGATATTGAGGCGATATAAACTTTTCCTACCTTGTAGGGTCGTGGAGGTGTTGGCAGCGATGGCTTCTGAGAGCGACCACTCATCAATAGCGTCGGGGTATGCCTGGAAGAGGGCGGGGGAGATAAAGGGCTCGAGAACGAAGAGACCACCGATGTTGACGCTGTGAAAAAATGAGCTAGTTAGTTTATGCCAACGGGTACTAATATGGGGCGGGGATAATGGGGAGGGGGGCATGCATATAATACTGACCCTCGAATCTGGTCAGTGCTGAAGTTCCACGATGTATTCAGTGGCGGTGTCCATGAGTTGACCTGCGCGTTGTTGTTGAACGGATCCTCGGGGTCGTAGTACCCTACAATGACAATAAAAAATCAGAAAAACCGTCCCAAGCGGAGGTGCGGTGGAAAGAATATACTTACATGAGCCTCCAAAAGCGTTCGAATAGGTAAAATTCGAGCCATTGTCCATAGTGATAGTGGACCCGTCTCCTCCAGTAATCGCAGCTTTCGAGCCAGGAGAGCTGCCCGGGCTACCACCACCGCCACCACCTGCACCTGTTGCACCCCCTCCTCCACTAGAGCTCGCGCTCGAGTTATGCTTCTTGATAACGGTAAAGTAGACCGGCAGAATCACCACGAGAACCACCACGATCAGCGCTCCCAACGCAGCGAGCCCCAGCAGCATCTTCCGCGAGGACCTCTTCTTTCCATTTTCCTCCTGGGCGCCCGCAGGCACAAGCTCACGGTCGTGCTGATCCGAGGTGGCCCCATCCTCGCCCTGGACGAGCAAACCTTCAGACAGGCGGTGGCTTGAGTCATTCATGGACGACGCAACCACCGAGTCTCTGGGTGTGCTGGTGCTGGATTGCGGGTCAAAAAAGGATGCGCGCGGCGGCTCGAGGCCGCTGTCGCCCATGGGCAGGGGGGTGTGCGTCTCTCGCATAGGTGTCCCGGGTGCGTCTGAGTCCATTGCCTGATTGTGATCTGACATCAGTCCTGGTATAGCCCGGGTGTTGGGGTCGACTGGCTCGGTGCTCGGGGGGGTATGAGGCCCGGACGTGGACAGCGCAGCCTACTGGCAAAAAGAGTGACGGGGTATCAGAACAAGGAGGCCAAGCTTTTGCACCGTTTAGTGCAGGCTGGTAGTGCCTGGTAGTGCACATCAACCGCCCGCTGAGTCAGCCTATTGAGTCCTGACACTATTCTACTCGCCGGTGAGACCTTTACTGGGCGCGAAATTACACATGGCCACCTGCAGCTAAGTAACCTGCAATCTTATTCAAAATTGCCCTCCAATGTGCTCAGAAAAAAGGATCCAAACACTCCAAAGGTCAGCGCTCAGTTATGCCAAGTAGGTTATGCTTCAACTTTTGCTTTGCTGATTCGCGGAGCAATTGCGCCGTATTTATGCCTAAATGTCATCGATCATCTGACTGATTCCGACAGGCCATGCGGCGGATATTCGTCGAATCACACTTCACCGCAAAACATCTATCCAGGACCTCTCTATCATCAGGGATGACAGATAAACTTCAAACCACCACCTTGATCACCACTGCATATGGATACCGGCGCTTCCTTACTGGGACAGAACCTCACCACCACCACGGTTGGCCTGGCTCGGGCAATGCTTGAACTACGATCTTGCCTGGACAGCGAGCGAGGCACTCGGCGCTCTGACTTTGGAGCTTTTAATCGACAGTATAGCACTCTGGCTCCCACATGCGCACCGCGCTTCCGAATAAATCAACCTTCAACCCAGGCCAGACGGCACGCTGCCATCGACCGGGAATTCGCAACGATGACGCTTCCTCCAGAGCGCTATCGTTATCAGCTGGTGATATCGTCTGCGCTACATTCTGTGATCATCGTTTCCAGAATAGTGCAACACTGCATGTCCCCGCGCGGCCATGGTGCCGACAGCAATATATTGCTTGCAATTGTCCGCGCCTAACATAGTATCCCTTCGCTCAAGAAGACTCAATTACTCGGCGATTCATCTATAATACAAAAGACATTGGTCACGGGGAAGCGTTCCGATTGGCTAGATAAAACGGTGTTCTGATTGGCTGGAAGCATTTATGCAACAGACAAACACGCAATTGGCGCCTGAACTCTCACTCCTTGTGCGACGAGTCGAAATCAGGCATATGTAGCCGAATCAGCACATGGCACGGAAGCGAAGACGAATTTATATGATTTAAGCTTGGCGGGGTGCTGGAGGGGACTGGCATGGGCTGAGAACGGCAAGGAGACAGGGCTGCCGACTCGGTCAGCTGCGCACATCGAGCTTACGGTGCTGCGCAAGGGGGATCATGGGTACTCGTCTGAAAGCCCTCACGGGATTAGGCAGGATTGGCACTGGCATGGGCATTAGCACGGACCGGCATCAGCACGGCTGCTTGCTGCCACGTCACCTGAATCGACTGAGCAGTAGCATGGAAGATCAGCGCTACACGTACGGAGCGGATCGCTCCGCACGATGGGTGCGGGGGCACGGGCATGGGTATATCAAGCACTGGAACGGGCATGGAGCAAAGTTCAAATGGGTAGCGGGCATGGAAGCACGGCATACTATGAACGGGAATGTGGTAAGTATGCATGCACTATGCATTTTTCTGGGATATACAGTGGTACTACATATTTTGTACCCATTGCAGATTACTACTAATGGTGATCATTTATCTGATATCCGTAGCGAAGCACGGGTATCTCATGTATTTTTAATCTCTGTCGTGCTGGCCAGATGGAGCTGTGCGGAGGATCCGCGGGCGCCACTAAGCGTTTTACCTTCTAACTTTGGCTTCTCCGCGTCTGTGCTCTAGATTGGCGCCCTTACAATCATAATCATGTTATGCGAAGACCGACGGTGTTATGCAGCAAACTACAATTGAAATATGCTCGTACATAATAATATTGCGGGGCGTTGCGCGGGGTGGAGGGCCTCGAATTATTGACCCTCGTTATCTGAGTCGAACTGCGGGCGAAACACCGAGGGCCGCGAGGCGTAACATCTGTTCACACCAATTCATGGGGGCTTATCACGGGCGCCGGTCTTTGACATAGAACAACAGCTTGCATACGTACATAACTTAGGTAGTTTACCTCTACCATAGGACAATCCTCCCGAATGGAGATTAAACATGATTTCAAAAAAATAAATTCTGCTCATGCGCCTCCGCGCAATGAAGTTCTTGGACTGTCGCTCCCAGCTCAAGAAGTTCACTGCTTCCAGTCGACTGCAAGCCATGCAAAGGGGCGACAGGAACCCTTTTCACAATCTTTGCATGCTCCGGTATGGTGCGTTGACAGTTCCGCCGCCGTAGCCATCCCGCGATGGCAGTCGGTAACGCAGCTGCCCAAATTCGCCCACCGGCAGAAGGTCCGATGGAGTATGGTACTTTGGGATGTCGCATTTTGAGTGGGCCGGGCGATTCCTCTCCATTACCATGGAGCACGGAATTAATTACCTGAGTGTGTGTTTCAGCGGCAGAATGACCATCGTAGTTACGTGGAGTTTGCGCCGTTTGTGACTAGGAAGGCGAAGAAGCTTCCTTTCGGCGAGAATGCACAAGCCCGGAACCTGGCCTTTTGATGAACCTCGGTGGAAGAGGCTGGGATCAGTGGATTCTTGACTGGATCCAGCTGGAACCTGTTCGAGCGCATATCAGCTTCTAATAATGGCGGGAAGAGATCTTGGGTTAGCCACCTGATGCCATGCTACTAGCCTACCATACTGCTTTTCATCGATACATCGCAAAGACGCCAGCGGACAGTCCTTTGGGCATGATCCGAGAGTCAGAAGTTGGACAGGAGCGTCACCTTGTCCTTAAAGAAGTCGAAGACTAAAAACGCATCCACGCTAGAAAGCAAGACTAGAGGAGCAACGGTGTGGTGACCATCAGGAGGTATGACAATTTCCAAAATTGCCGGCGCGCGGTGGATCGTGGATGGCCGTGTTGGAACTTGGTCACCACGGTTGACAACCAGATTTTTACGAAAGGCTTCAGAAAGATGTTATAAAACCCCAGCTAAATCCTCGAGGGTCTAGATGCAGCTCCTCAAAAGTGACTGGAGAGTAAACAGGGCCACCGTCGCGGCGATGTCAACGGCTGTCTCCATTTGTCTTCGTTGGAACAGAGTTGGAACCAAATCACCATCCACGACTACCGCGTCTTCGTACTCCCCTCCCCATACACGGTGCTCCTGAATTGAAACTTGAAGAGAAAGAGTCTTGGCCTTCGGCGAGTGTACTGAGCCGACAGCATGAGGGGAAAGTATAGGAAGCGCTCAAGTTGACGGGACGGAAAGGACTCGGACTCGGAGGGCTCGAGCACATGCATTCGAAATGGCGAAAATCAAAAATACTGGTGCACGTTCGTGCCATTCCAAACAATCACCACCATGTCTACCCTCAGTCTGCAATCTAGATTCAAAGTGCGCCAGTTCTAATTCGCTTCATCACCCCAAAATGCTGAACTTCTGTGCAGCTGCGCGACGGAAACGAGATCCCTGTGCTCGGTTTTGGTATGTGATCTCCTATTAGCGTTATGTATCGCCTCATTCCCTTTCCAGGGACCTATGAGCTTGATGGAAAAGATGCGTATAACGGTGTCATCTGGGCTCTGGAGGTACGTATTCGTCCGATCACATTCGTACTTCACACGTACTGACATCCACCGCAGACAGGTTACCGCCATATCGTCAGTCACAGCACCATGCATCAGCTGATTGATGCCTAATATACATCAGGACTCGGCTGCCTGGTACGAGAATGAGAAGGAATGCGGTCAAGCGATCCTCGATTTTTGCAAATCGTCGGGCATCAGCCGATCCGAAGTCTTCTTCACTACCAAACTGAAGCTCAACGATGGATACGAGAACGTCAAGAAATCCATTCAAACTTCCTTGGACGAATGTGGTCTGGGATACATCGATCTCTATCTCATTCATGGACCGATCGGCGGACCACAAGCCAGGAAGGAGAGCTGGGCGGCTGTTTGCGACGCTCACGCTGAGGGAAAACTGAAAAGTATTGGCATTAGCACTTTCGGAGTCGGCCATATGCAGGAAATAATCGACGCCAAGGCGCCATTGCCAGTGATCATGCAGGTTAGTGACATTTCAAAGCTTCTATCATAGTTAGGAGGTTGAAATTACACTTGCGACAGATCGATTTGCATCCTTTCATGACAAGGACGGATGTGGTGGCTTTCTGCAAGAAGCACGATATCGCCCTGGAGGTTGGTGTGCACTGATATATTTTGTGATTGTTCACTGACTTCAGTAGGCGTGGGCTCCGCTGGTTCGCGGCCTCCGATTCACACATCCGACCATCGCGCAGCTTGGTGAACGTTACAAGAAGTCTCCTGCACAAGTGCTGCTGCGGTACTCTCTGCAAAAGGTAATACTCTGTATCTCCTTTGAGGGTAATCACTCATGACCTCTATTTCAGGGATACGTCCCGCTTCCAAAATCTTCGTCCAAAGAGCGGATTGTTGCGAACACTCAAATATTTGATTTTGAGCTCACAGTCGAGGAGATGGCTCACCTCGACACGCTCGATGAAGGTCCGCATTTCGCTCTCATCATTGATTTTTTTAAATTAAATTTGCGTAAATTGGCAGGGCTCGTCACTGATTGGGATCCTACACACGATCCTTAGAGCGTGCATGAAACAGTTTGAAACAGAGTAAACGCACCCGACATGCGAAATTAACACTTATTAAAGCACCACCGCTACCTCATACGGCGTGTACTTCTGCAATTTTAGAGTGAGACCAGGCGTTTTGCACAAAATGTGCATTCACTAAGTTGGCTGTGATTTTGTCGGCAGTCAGACAAGCTACGACAACGTGCTAGGCACAGATGAACATCATGCTCGGAACTTCACCTTTGAGACATTCGACTGACAGTGAATTCCGACTTGCCTAAGATATGATCGCAAGCGGCAAGCAAGACCAGGCAAGTCTCGGGTGGCGTCTCCGGGGTTCGGAACGATTCGTCCTTCCGCCGTTCATGTCCGTTGTTTTTCTCCATCCCCGCCTTTTTGGGCTTTCGAGGATTCACCTTCCTCCGTTCTTCGGTGCACCAGGTAGGCTCGGACATCAATTGTTGATCGCCTCAGCATCAGCGGCGTTCATCTCCCTGGGATATTGCGGTGATACATAGCGTTATATGCGATTGCTAAGGTATGCTAGACAAAGTTGTCTGGACTCTGAGCTCGAGCGAATGGTGGTGTGCTTCTTGTCATTGTGCGCCATGCCTACGTGGCACGACGAGAAGGTATGTGCTTGTACATAATGCAACTTGCACTCTATAGCAATGTTCTGATGCTGATGCTGATTTTTGGCCGATTTAAGTAAGGTTGTATCTACATTCAGCCCCATACAAACATAAGTTCGTAAGGCTGATGCGGCTCGACAACTCAAGCCGCCATGCTGCACGAAATACCCCGCTCAGGCTCGCTTGCTCCTTGCCCTCATGCAACATGTTACTTACATGCCGTACGCAACTGATCCAGACACATCCTACCCTGCACCGTACGCGCTTCATTAAACCGTTTATCGTCCAGGCTCACACAGATGGATGATTGTAGGTTTCGAAGTGGAAGATTATGGACTGCCACTACTGGCGTCAGTGCTCTCCGCTTTCCAGTGTAATTCACGCGGCTAAACACGGCTAGCTAACGACTTACTTTTACGTGCTGGCCGTGTACGCAATTAGCAAAAAGTTTCTCCCATGCTCAGCTAGCTAATTATTCTTCGACCCCCTTTAGGAACACATCCGTTTTGTCAGTTCCACATCAAGGGCGATGACGCACTTGTAAGGTGTGCTGGATCCTCGAGCTCTTTAATTTCCGTCTTGCTCTATATTCTACGGAGTACAGTACCGGCTTCAGGGCATGAAAGCGCGACCGCAACGGCGAATCCTCATCTAGGGACAAGCCATCTTATGGAATATTTTGGTGTGTCGTACATCGCAGCCCGTTGACCGTCGATGACCGGCAGTTAAGCTGCTGGACCTGTGAGCGCTTCTCGTACGAGGATAACCGTTCAAGGTAACAGACGACTGGCCCAGGTGTCAACTTGCGCTGTGCCTGCGGCGCCAGCCTGGAGGGTGGAAGACGGCGTATGCAGTCGTTTAAGACAGTATGCGGGTGCCGAACTGCTTGCTATGGGTATTTGTTTATCTCACTCGTCTGACAACGGTCGTCAGGGAGAACTGGTATACACATTTGGAGAGCATGCTGATGAAGTGGGGCATTCCCAAAAGACTTGAATATTATCTACGTATTCAGGTTTCCAGATAGTGAGGTAGATTAGATAGAGCACATCCCATCAAACACGCCACCCCCAGATGTTTCTAAGTGGAAGGTGGTAAATATGACAAATGCCAAACGGCGTCGCATCGCGAGCGAATCCAGTGAAGCACATGTGAAACGTCGTGATTGTTTGAGCAGACAGTGGAGATACCCATTGACAGGGACACCTCTGCCTAATTTCGCCCCTCCAAGGTACAAAGCGCGTATGTTATGGTCATGGGTCTCTTCGATGTGCTGCTCTCCACACATCTGTCATCTAGGATACTCAGTTGGCGGTGAGCCACAGTTGAGGCGGATATCACGGAGGTACGCGGAGGCAGTGCATCTGCTTGTCGCGCTCGCTATCGGCCTGTGACAAGCGGCATTGCATCCACTGCTGCCTACAGACTGCTCCGATCTCCGTCCAAGAGTATGGAAACTTCAAGTTAGGAACTTAGAATGCACGACACGAAGACGCCGCTAGGCCCGGGGGCCTGATTTACGTATTAAAATCGCGGGTGACTCAACGGACTCTCACCGTTTGACAGCCCGGTGCAGGAGAAGACGCGCAAAATCAAATCTTGTTGAATGAGATCGCTGACATGCTTTAGAACGCATCGGCAGTGTGCCACGTTCTTATAAGGCATGTCGGAGGGTACTCTAACGCCCCTCCTTTCACCAACTATGTTCTCTGACTCTGACGCTCAATTGTCGCCAATCGAGAGGCTTGGCCCTCAGGTTCTGAATAATATCGGTCTGTATGCGAGTATCAACACCTATCTGGGACCGCCCACTGATCTGCTCGCACTGCTGTCAACGTCGCGAACGCTGTATCGCGTGCTGTCGTATCGATTCAACCAGCACCTCTGGGGCACAGTTTCTTCACTCAAATTCGACATCGATCCTGTTGATCGTAGACTTGGAAAGCGCTGGACCACGTCGGGATGCATTGCAGCTGAGGGGAGGAAACGCTTTGCAGCCTTGAAAAGGATCCGGCATGGCATTGTGGCACACTCCGAAGGCCACCTTGCTGACCTTTGGACCGCCTATCTAATGATGCTGGAGAGTGACGGTCGCAATGAGAGCCAACTCATCGAGTGGGCAAATCTCCCTGCGTACCTCTACCAAGTGATCGCCTACAGGGCCGCTGTCCGCCACGGATCGTCCTCGCTGTGGTTCTCTGAATCGGAGGGCACGGCTCTTACTATTTGGCTGATCTGGATGACATCCAGTAAAGGTGTGTATTGTCTACATAATCTGTATGTCCTACTTAGGTGACACATTTTTGGCAGAGAGCATCCAGCGAGAACATCCGCAGGTACGCGCTGAGATGCGTGCATTGCTGCACCCGTTCCTGGTTGCCGGCTATCGAGTACGTCTTGCTAAATTTTGCATCTGAAATTAAATCTAATTTGAAGCATTTAAGCACCCTTCGGCTCATACCCCGGATTCTCATCACGCGATGCCGCTATGTCCGACATCTCAAAACACCGTTGCCGCTCACAATTCCGGACCGCCGCCCAAGACTAGGAGCATGCTCCATTGGAACCATAAAATCACCATTGCGGCACCAACGCTCACATCCGCAGCCTTTTTATGTACCGTCGTGCGCATCGAAGCTTTACAAGACGCGACTCCCCAGGCTCTCGATGCTCAACGGGACCACCTTCCCGCTAATCGAGCCGCAGCCAATGCCCTCGGCGTTACCGGAAAGACGTTCGAAGATATTGAGGCATTTCACTATCGCGTTCGGACAAGATTCTTGGAAAGATGCTCAAGCTGGCAGTGGGGCGTCGACACCTCTGTCAGTGACGTGGACCCGCATGTGATAAGCTCGAGTCGCCATGATGTGATGTGGCATCGTCTTGTGTCATGCTATGATCCTTGGGATCCTCAATCAACCATGAGGGGTGTAGTGTATAAGCAAGGCATGTTGTCCGGCCATTGGCATGGCCGTATCTTGGTATGTTTTAAATTTCCAGCCAATAATATTTATTCATCGCCGTTATGTAGTTACCTGAGCTCACGCAGCATTTGTCCATGCTTGCGAACCCGGCAATCGTTCCATCTTCAGTGGGCCTTAGCCAAGAGCGCCTATCGTTGGAGATTCAAGAGCACCATTGCTTGTCTCCTGACGAACCATTGGACGCGGGCACCGACACCACAGGTCTGGGCGATGATGTTCTGAATGCCTTTATGCCAGAGGGCACGATCGTCACGCATGTGCAGGTTAGTAAAATGACAATCCTTCGCTGGTATAATAATCCTAATTTTTTGGTTAAAGGATGGCATAGTTGTGTTCAACCCTATCACGGGGCGGCAAACACGATACGAGACGTTTGAACCTGGCAGACCGGCGCCTTACTCAGCCGCTGCAATGGCCAAACTTCAATGCAACTGGATGAGTGGAGACGACCAGAGCGACGATGACGAAGACGAAGACGAAGACGAAGACGAAGACGAAGACATGGATGCTGGATCCTATGGTGGCGCGTTACGGGCCGACCAGGTTATCCCCATTGACGACGACGCAGTTTGGAAGGACACTGTGGCGCATCTGTCCAGTGGCGTCAACGACATCTTAATAACAGGGAAGGTGTGTTTGTGACCATATGCTCTGTTGGGCTTCTAACTGACGCGGCCAACTCTCCAGACTAGTCAAGAGCAAGGCGATGCATGGGGCCACTTCAAAATCACAGGCAGAGTCAGGGTTCCGAAATTCGCTAATTTAATCTCTCACTTATCAATGTATCTTGTGCGCAGGTGAGATCGTGGGATGGTCTTTGCGTGTTCCTCCGCATCCCTGTGGGTCTCCTTCGCATCCTATCTTTCACCCAATAGGCACTCATATTTATGGGCCTCCGTAGACGGGCCCACTTGCAGGGCAGTTCGGCACTTGGGTTTTCAAGGGGTACATTCACAACGAGACATTCGTTGGAAGATGGCGCGAGACTTCTACCAACGTCGAGAGCATCGGATGGGAAGGTGGATTTGCCATGTGCAAAGAGGGCTCTGCACGGTAAGAAAAGATTGGCTGGCTGCAACTCGCCTTGTTTCTGTGTGTTGAGCAGATTGTATCGTCCAATATGTATTGTAGTCGGAACTTGATCGGAGCAATTCTTGAACCCCGAATTGTTTAAAATGCTGTGGGCATCTCGACTCTCCGTTCATTAGCGTTCATTCGGAGCTTTATCTGAGTTTCAATTTTGGTAGGTAATTGGATCCGCGGAGGTACTATGCTTTTTCAGGTCGCCGCGACTCTAACACACTCAACTAGTGACCTAACACGACCTTTTGATAAGCTTCCAAGCCTTTCGATCTGCTCAGCAAGCACCCATATAGGTACCTTATCAGAAGTGGCATGGAGACTCTCCATCGGATACGCCATGGAACTACCACAGATCTGTCATCGAGTTCACCTTCACGCTCTGCGACGATCACATTGCGGACAAGCGCGGACAATAATGCTGAGTTGTTCTCAAAATTATGGAACATACGTTTCATGCCACCAAAATCATCTAGGCAATTGTTTGACTATTGATCTATATCGGCTTTTAACCTATGCATCGCCTGTACTTACGGCTAGATCTCTGAACTTGAGGCTGCGACTCGGATGCACCCACCCGAGTATTCGGAGTCCCCGGCCAATCTGGGTGGTTCGTCGTGCGAAGTATGACGCTTTGAATCACCTCGCTATGACCCCACCCACCCGTTGAGCCCAGCGATGTGATGCGGCTTGATGCATTCGGGGAGACCAGATACCGAAAGGAAACCTTCCAAGGTCGCCGTGCCACTGGCTGCGAGGATATAACAATGGAAAGTCGACAGCAATCCCTACCGATCTTAACGTCCCAACATGAGCTTCACAAGTAGAACATCCGCTTATCCCAATGCTGAGCTTTTCTCTGGTGTTGTCGAAACCACTGTGGAGGCTTTGTGCCTAGTAGAAGCAGCCCGACAAGGCAAAATCCCTCGTATCGTTCGCCGCCTGTCCAGCTCTGAGCGCCATGTCATGATCAAGAGCGGCGCGGTTTTTGTCTTTAGCGTCGAGGAGTCTGGCATTAAGCGTTGGACGGACTCTATGTTATGGTCGCCTTCGCGGATAGATGGTAACTTTCTGGTGAGTCTATCTTGCCAGCCAATCTCCCGGTGCAGAGGACCAATTAGGTGAAAAACACAGGTTTATACTGAGATGGTCGAGCGTGCGGCTCGCTCGAACCAAAAGCGGACTGGCGATCTCAAACCTGCCTTGACACGCAACGACGTACACGAACTCTCCTCGTCACCGGCTGGCTCTTCACCAGTCAATCTTGTCAAAGTTGGAGGACTGCTAAAAAAGGTGAGTCGTAACCCCCTCCCCCCTGAAATTTAACAAGTCTAATGTGCTACCAGACAATCACTGTCACGACTGACGATGGGGACCTCCACGTTGTCTGCTACTTTACCCGCGCCGATGTTCTTTCCGGACGTTTGGAAACAATCAGGATGACCCCTGCAATCTCAATGATAGATCTCGATCCGGCTCGTTTCCAATTCTCGCAGTTTCGATGTCCACCACAAGTTCAGGTTGACAAACGAGGATTGATCATTGTCGTGTAAGATTAATTTTACTCTCTTCCTTCGCTGAGTCACAACTGACATGCTGTAGCAGTTGCGCCACAGAGTCACAAGCACTTTTATCATCGGCTTATAGCCCACCGGATGATGGCCCTGACGGGGGCTGGCCAGAGAGGCGTATGCACGATTCACAACCGGAATCTCACCCCGAGTCGTTGGAACGTATCGTTGAGAGGCGGCCCTCTGACGGAGGCTGGCAGGACGAGAGACAGGAACCCCTAATGAGATATGGCTCGCATGTTTCGACCGGCTGGGACATGACAGCAAGCGTGCCATATCACACTCCCCATCCGAGTTCTAACCACCCTGATGCTGGGCGACCAATGCCGACGTGGAATGTAGATGCGCGTGAAACAAGGAAGAGACGCGATGATCCATTCCCACAGCAAGAATATGCACGACTTCCTGCAGCATCTTTCAGCGATCGCTATCGGGACCAAACCCGCATCGAACGCGCACCCACCAATGTGACCGAGGATGTTCATAGCCATCACCCATATTACGAGCCTACCGCCTATCAGCACCCTTATGATCAAGAATGGGTTCTCCACCAAAATCCCTTTGATCATCACGAGTTTCCCGGAAATTCGCACCCATCCCGGCCGCGGCAGCCGCCTCCTCTATCCATACCTGTGCGACCGCGGCGTTCAGACTACGTCAGGTCACCCACCGAACATTCTTTTGAGCACTGTTCCTCGGAGGCTCCATCTCCGTGCCCATCACTGCAATATCCCGAATCTCTGAGGTCAGAAACGAGATTTTACAAAGCCGAAGATTATGATCGCGGTCTTCGTGGCCCTACCAACTGAGGTCGCTAGTTGGCGCCCGCGTATGCTATCTCATTGTCATCTGACTTCTTGTATCCAACTTTCCATATACAAAGAAAGTCTTGCGTCTCACAAGTATCCCATTATTCTTGTGTTTGTTTATCTTCACTCGCTGGATAATATATGTATACAGCTGCAATATTATCCTCATCTTATGCATTCCACCATGCTCGATCGCTTGTTGTTGCCGCGATGGGGCCGATGTGCGTATCAAGCCTGTCCACCTGTCCGCCTCTCGATAAACCCCTTGATATTCGCGTGGCCCTCTGAGCTTCCGAAGAAGCATCGCTTGGTAGGACTCTCCCAAATCACAACATCAAGTTCCTTCGCGTAGTTCAAGACGAACTCGTAATCTGCCAGTGATGCAAAATCCTTGTACAGGTAACCTGCGATTGATGTCAGAATAGAATGCGTCTCGGATGGGGGTACATTCACCTTCACGAGACTTTAACCGGTTACGTTCCAGTTCCCATAGGCGGATTTGATCTTGAACAGTGACAGGCAGTAGCGGTTTCTGAACACGGTGTAAGAAAGAGAACAGAGGTCGTCATTCCAGGCATGAATGTACGGACATTTTTGCGCATTTGAGGATGTGCATGTGTCGTTAAGTAGCTGATGATCTGTGACACGGCCAGTTAGAACAACACCAACACTGAGAGGCCACGGCAGACCTGCTCTGCCGATATTCCATTTGTCAGTGCCTTTCGGACGCTGTCGCGAGTGACAGAGCCGACAACAAGGTTGGGGAAACGGTACTTCAAAGATACGAACAAGTTCAGAACTGCCGTTTGAAGTGGGTTGTCTGATAAAGAGCATCGTTAGTGGTGGAGCGGAGTCATGCTGAAGAATCTACCGGTATATGCGTATATCCTGTAGTTCGTCTCGAGGACGATAAAGCCTTCTGATTGCGACCCAGACCCGGTACCTGTCGACGTTGGCAAAGGAGGCAGTGAAGATGTGAGTGTGGTGGACAGCCTGGTAGGACTGAAACGTTTTGAAGTTGGCTGAGAACCAAATCGTTACATTAACGCGAAATGCAGAAATGGCCTTTCAAGATGACTTGCCTTTCGCTGCCAGACCAAGCCATAATCTCGGAGGTCCTCAAGCATTGCTTTTTGCGTGTCACTTAGGTTTTCTGTGGAATACTCCTGCAGTTAGCGTCAGTATTGCAGAAATGTTATGCTGATAACTGAATGCAGAAATACACACGTACTCGGCCTAGTTCCATCGTAGAAAGCATGAAGAGGAAGCTCAGCACTTCGACCACATCCATACGTCGTTCCTGGGTACAGTTTTTAAGTTAATGTAGAAAGATATGACGAAACAGTAAGCCTACATCTGCCATAGCCAGATATTCTAGCAGGAGGTCCCATAACTGTGCATGCGGCGAATGTAACAGAAATTGAAACCCTGTCGATGTGATTTGGAGCGGAGCTCCTCTGTTTTAATCAACATCAGAATAACCTGCGAATACCGATAGATCGCTGATTACCGCATGCTGGCCATGAGCCCACTTCTCTGCAAAAGGTATAGGACACCCTGGGATGGCTTAGTTGGAGCCTGGCCCATGCCAGATGATACCATGTAGTGAAGAATAGTCTATAGTACGGATCGTTTGATGAATGCAACTGGGATATAGATAAAAACGTACCTCCCAGCGTTCCAGAGCGTAGCCGTCCAGTACTTTGATATCTGGAGGGCTGTGTTTATCGTCTTTCTGAGAAGGGACGCCAAAGCTTCCCGTTGTGCCACTGAACAAGTGTTGAGATGAGGGCAACATTACCAGAAGCAAATATCTTACCCTCCAGTGATCGCCTGTCTAAGACTAGTTTTGAACGTCGGATTTAAAGCCAACTTGGCGATGTGGTGGGGTAAGATGTGCAGGCGAGCCAGAGTGGTTAATGCATTTTCATACAATCTATTACCACATTGAAAAAAAGAATATACGAGATAGAAAGAAAAGCACTTTTGATGCTCCTGGATGACCCAGGTGGCCATTGTAGCAACTGCAATCGAAGACTCGAGCCAGAGAAGATTCATGACCATCTGTCTCTCCAAAGGGGCTAACAGTCTAAGCCTGATGTTAGATACAGATAACCCGCTCAAGCATGACGTGTATTGACCGGAATATTGACAGACACGACGAAGGACTTTGGTATAACCGAGTTAATGTATTCTGTGACTGAGTTTGTAGGAACGGTAACAGCGCATGTGGGGTGTTGTCTGGAGTATCACTAGAGGCTTCCGCAGGCGAGATGGAAGGCATTTTGAGAATAGCAAGTTAGAGCTGGCTAATGTGCCGAAGATGATCGAGCTGGTAAGAAACAAAGCAGCCGACGCGTTGACTCGAGTCGCGGCCGCGTCATCAAACCCTTCTCCTGTACAAAGCTGTACAAGCTCATCTCTCCGACATGACTACTCTTTCAGTACACTCCGCTGCACAGAAGAGTGCGCATCTGGTCTTATTGTGAAGAATATACGTTGACCTCCGCCAAAGATCAGCTTTCATTGCTTCGATCCCTTGTAAATGAGGATCCAAAGCAGGTCAATGCTGTCGATGTGGTACGCGTACTTGCTGTATACACATGCGCATGACGCCTAGACAGATATCAGGACACCCGAACTCCTCTTCACTGGGCAGCTTCCTCAGGCTCTATCGATATAACACGCTTCCTGATTGATCAGAAGGCCGAAGTAGACAAGCCCGATAACAGTGGATGGACACCACTTCACATCGCCGGTCCGTAACACTTCACGATACACGCTCTCCCAGTCTGACTTTCAACTTTCTCTAGCCAGCGCAGGACAAGAAGAAATTGTGAAAGAGCTAGTCGGCGCTGGCGCAGATGTTAATCGGAAGAATGACAAAGGCATCACACCGCTGTAAGTCGTATCTTCAAAGCAGGGCGCTCTCTTGTCTCATGCAATTTTATTTTAGGCATTACGCAGCCTCGAAGTCTCGCGTAGACGTATGCCACTAATTTCCCCTAGGGCATTAACCTCCCACTAACCTTGGACTAGATTGGCAAATTCCTGATCTCCCGTGGCGCAGATGTCAGTAAATCAATAGAGCGCCATCTTGGAAGTGCTGACCAGCTGTGCAGATAAACGCGAAAGACAAAGCCAATCAACATCCTCTGTAAGCGGGTCATGCTCGTTTGCGCTAGATGCGAGCTGATAGATCTTCGTAGGCATCGTGCAGCTACGACCGGATCAACAGGCTTTGTTTCGATACTCTTGAATCCCCCAGAAGGGTCTCCGAAGACGCGCTTGAACACATCTGATCGCATAGGTACGTCGGTTGATCTCAAACTCGGATGTCTTATACAGTATACCGAATACGAATCCCAATAGGCAACACGCCATTGCATCTCGCGATGGACTCTGCATATGCAGAGGCTGCTGTGCTGCTCATAGAAGCTGGAGCAGACCGTACCCGTGTAAGTACACACTTTCCCGTGACCGTCCGGATCCCAACTCAAGCGCGATCTCAGTTAAACCAGGAGCAAGAAGCTCCGGAAGACGTCCCAGGCGTTGGGGGCGTCGAACAAAGGCGAGCCAAAGCGTATGTGATTGAGCGGTGCGGCGCTGCGTAGACCTCGGTTCACACAAAGTAAGAGCAGTCCACAATATATGTATTACAATTACAGGGTATGCGTTTGATGCTACATAACGAGTCCAATATCAATAACCATATAACCAAGAAGCAGTCCGGATAGCGACAGAGCCCTATTGATAAAGTACAATCCAAGTCCACTTTGTTTTTGAGTCAATAAATTATATGAATCCACTTTGCTGCAGTAACTTGGTCATCTTGACTTCTTCGTTATCGCGGGGTTCCAGTATGAGGCTCTTGTTCCAGAACCTGTCGGCCACATCTGGCTCTTCGCTGTAGGCATTCAGAGCGCTCTCGATGAACACAAGGACAGTGCTCAAAGGATGGAAAGCATGTGGTTGAGACTGCCATCGCTTGATATCGTCGATGACTTCTGCCGCCCGCTGGCGCTTCCGGAAGTTGACCAGATCATCCGGAAGCTTATCCTTGCTGCCCTCTTGCACAAACGTGAGCGTGGTAAGGAATACACCTGAGAGAAAATGTATGAGTAGCGATCCAGAGGCCAACTGCGTGGCAGGACGCACCGATATAGGGAACACAAGGTGGGTGTATCGTGCCTAGCAGCCTGCGGTAGTTGGTGAAATTGCGATTCGGGTCGATGATAGATTCGCAAGCGTTCATCTGGCCCCAGAGCTTGCTGCTGACCTGTTCCCACGAGCGCTTCAGGCGGCGCACAGGCACCGCGTTGAGACCGGATATGATGGCCACCATGCTAGAAAAGTTGTTCATCGTACGGCATTTCTGTACAAAATCGTTAGTTCAAGCCGTTCGAGATAGAAAACGTCACGTACTTCAGCTACATTGATGAAATACTTGATGATATTTGCCCGATCGCGTCGATCACCCTTCTCCAGAATACACTCCTGTATCCAATTGGCCAGCTATTTGAAATACAGACATAAGCGTCTGTCTGTGTGAGCGCGACTGGAAGGCCTACCCGATTGAAGTTTTGAGTCACGTTCGTGATGTTGTCCTTGTGATCTGCGTGTGATTCTCGCGATCGTTGCAGGCACTCGATTGGTTTGATCGCCTGGTATAGGTTGCTCTCCATGATGGTTAGCTGCCTGGCCATTTCCAAGGGATCGATGTCGAGGAGCTTCATGCGCTTGGAAGGTTTGGGATGTATTGGAGGTGGTACCGGTGCCGCGATTGTGGTCATCTTCGGCTTGGTCTCCGCGGTGGGGTTTTGCTGTAATACTAGATCAGAAATGAAAAGGCAGTGTCGGTTAACATGACCCACTTTTCTTTCGATCAAGGTTAGCAGCACTTTCGCCGCAGCGAATTGGTAGACTTCTGACTGGGTGACAAATTCGCGAATACGATCCAGGATGTACAAGTATTCCTTTTCAAGAACCAAGTCGTCGGTGACCATCGACTTGAATATGTTCAGAACCCTTAGAGTAATGCATGAGTTTTCCGCAAGGGCTGTGAAGATGAGTATAGCAAAGCGCACCGCATCTGGATGATATGTTGCTTCTGCTTCGTCCAATCTTCAAGCTCCTTTGCTTTCAGCTCATTAGGAGGCTGTATCCAAAAGCGCTGAACCAAGAGGCCGAAAAGCTCGTCGACAGTGGTAAATGATTTGAAAGTCATCATGAAGCTCTTGATGTACGTGGGGTCTATGCGCATACTTAGCATTAGAGGGACTGAATCCAAGCGAAGTGCTTACCGCTGTGCTCGTGAGCAGTGAGGCGCTCAACCAACGCAGGAATCGTACCGCCCCTGACGCTGCCATCGGGATCGATGAGGATCTCCGACGGGCTGTAGTTGGGTCGCAAGTACCAGGGCTTGCGGTCTGCGTTGGCCTTCTCGATGTAATGTCTAGGCGCCTCGTTGCCAAAGAACTTCATCAACTTATCCCCTCTAGGAGGTGGCTTGGAATGAATAGGAGCTGAAGGCAGGCTGATCAATGTGTGAAGCGGGACAGAAACTCGGTGAACTCACATTCAGCAGACACATCATCGTCGTGGTCTTCGTGCACGTTCAAGCCCGACTGTGGCTCGGTGTTGATAACCAATGGCGTTGAAGGCCCTGCTCTGGGCTCATCAGGCGTCCACGGGTTGTAGAACACGGGAGTGTCAGGCGAGTGTCCGTCCGGAGAATGGTCCAAAGGTGAGAGGAGCTCCGCTACTTGGGCCGGCGTCACAGTGAGCCTGGACATTCGCCAATCGATAGAGTTCCTGTAGTCGCGATGCGACAAATCCGCCTGGTTATGGCCGATGGCAAGGAGGGTGGCCAGTATCTGGCATAGCACGTCCAAGTTCGATTCCATGCATGAAACGAGGGTATCCAGGGCGTCTCGGGTCTCATGGTCGCCGCGGAACGCTTGCGAGCGCGCGAGGAAGGTCGCCCCATCCTCATACAGGGACTGCGCTGCTACTTCCATAGCACGGACCGAAAGTCTAGCGTCGCTGATGCTTTTCTCGTAGACATCCCCATCGCTCTGATCGATGTACTCACGCCCGATACCATCAACATCGACGTGGCGGGCGACATGGATGTTGGCGATGAATGATAGCAATGTCGACAGTTGGCCCACCACGCCTGTGCTGGCAGCGACAACCTGGGCGTCTGCGTAGAAACAATCAGCTGTGGTTGCACCAATGGGAACAAAGAGCCTACCAGGTTGCTCGCTGACGGCTGTCTGGAAGGCGATGAATGTGTCCTGCGTCTCAGCCGCCAATGCGTTGAGCTCGGTGACGACCTCGATCCCAAGAACCCTGCTCGGAGTGTCATCGTGCTCGTCCAGCGCCATCCACCCAAAGCCCTTCCAGCTCCCGCCGATACCCGCACCAACCAGACCCATCCCAATATTTACCGTCGAGAACACCCCCTCGACCCGCTTAGACCTCGGCCTGTTGCCTGGGTCCGTCTGTGCGCATCTTTCTACCTCGGCGACGAAGGCGATGACGGCAGCGACGAGCTCCTCTGCATCCTCCCTGATGCGGGTGGGAGTGCTGAGCGTGGCGGGCCCCGAGTCGTACTGTATGGTCCGGGCCGACAAGACCAGCTTTGCCAGCGTAGCCGTGACCCTGCGCTGCGGGGGCTTGAGGAGATTCTGCGAGGCGGTGGTGTTCCTGCGCTCGCCCGCGGCCCGCGGCATGATGCTATCGTTGATTTGCGGGGGGGATATGGCGGCCACGTAGATGAGATTGCGGATGGAGAGCACAACGGCCTGCACGAGGGTGTCCATAGTCGCCGCATCCGGTAGTCGATGTTTCTCCCCCAGGTGCAAACTCGCGAGTACAGCGGCAAGGGCCGTTCGGGCGGTGACTAGCAGGTCGAGTATCGCGTCCGCTCGTGAAGGGGCGAGCGCCGTCTGCAAGACCTGCGCGACTCGCTCGGCGGAAGTGAGCTCTGGGACCCTGTCCAGCTGCTCCGGAGACGACCTGAGCTGGTACTGCGGTGGAGGAATGCTTTCGCTGAGGACGGAGCCCCGGCTCGACAACGAATCAGTCCGTTCTCGTTCTCGTTCTCGTTCTCGTTCCCGCTCTCGCTCTCGATCCAATGAATCATCCGAATGGCCGCTGTGCCGGTCTTGCACTGAGGCTACCAGCGCCACGCGGGGAAGAGGCCGTATGCGCGACACCGATGCCGTTCGCTCAGCGCCCACATCGGTGTTGCGGCGTGGGCGACAGCTGTCATTCTTTGGGGGGGGAGGGGGGGGAGTGTCAGACATGCTGTCTGCGCGCTTTCGGAGGAGGAGATCTTCGTCGGCTTGGGGCAGTGCCCATCGCGTTTCGCCCGTGAGCTCGTTCACGTAGTAGTATGTGCATCCGTCGTCGCCGAGCCTTCTGGCCCATGACTCCGGCAGCTCGGTGTGTCGTGGTATCCCGAAGCCGGCGTGGTTGACTTGGGCTGGGCTGAAGTCGGCCAGCGCGCTTAGGTTGGAGCCGCTGGCGGATGATGATGACGCTGATAGGACAGACATATCCATGCTGGCACTGAGATCTCCCTCCTCCTGAGGCAAATCTCGAGACTTCTCGCCGGTGTGGGTATTCACGTATACTATCTGTACCACAGCAGTCAGCACCGATTCTGACAAATCTGGATGATATGTGCTCACCTGGCCATCCGCCATCATCTCCGGGCTCCAGTAATCGTTTATCTCCTGCGTCGAGTCCAGCGGTTCCATCGTGTCCAGCGTGCTGCCCGAGCTTGACATCGAACGATCCAAATCACTATGAAGCCAATCGTCGTCCGAGTCGCTCGCAGTGCCGTTCCGGCTGAGGATTTCTCGCCGGTTCGAAGGGCTGGGCTGCATGACCAACGACGTCTGCTCTCCAAACAACAGTTCCTCCGCCTCCTCGTCCGAGATGCTGGTGACATAATTTGAAGGGAACCAGCCACGGACATCGCCCAGAAAGCCGTCCCACCATCCCGTTTCCAGCTTGTTTACGACGCCAATAACGTCATGCCGCCGGAATGAGAGAGATGAACTATCCGTGGCCTTGTAGGAGTACAATGCTCGACAGAATTCAAAATTGGGGCCCTGGGCTGCGGCAGACCTTGGAGCTTCCGTAGCCACCGCTGCGACGGCGAAAGACATGGAACTCGGTGCCGCGTACGTTGTGCAGCAAGTGGTTTGTACCAAGAGAGATAAGGGCTGTGCCTCAGGGACGAAAGGTCGTCGGTGGAGTGTAATGACAGTTTCTGGCTTTTACTCTGTCAGAGACTCCGTCGATCCATCCTGTACAGGTCCAGGGGGTCCGTTTGAGCTGTCTGATGTGATGGTGTGGCTCTCCCACTTTTTGATGCTGCGAGCATTGCCTCGGTCCTGTGATAGCAGTAACGGCGAGCCGTGTGCAACTTGTCTCCGATACTGTCGTGATCGCCGACAGTCGCCGGCCTTCGAAGCTTCCTTGCTGCAGGCGTCTATTTCTCAACATGACCATCATGACACCCTCTTCTGCTCTACCACTCAAAGTCACCCCTGCGTCCACCCCCATGAAACCGCAAGCAGCGCCTTCGCGCGACATAACCCCTACCCCCATCGCCCCGTTGAAGCCTGGCGAAATATCGAGCCCGCATGAATTGACGGCCTTTGTGCGTCGCATTCTGCCATATCTGTTGCTTGTCTAAAATAACCAACCCTTGTTTGACAGGTAGAGACTCTGCTGGAGCAACTCGACACTAAATTTGATGAGATGTCATCTCAGATACTGGACCGAAGTATGTCGCAGTCGTACCGAAAAAGATGAGATGCCTGATGCCATCCTCCCAAGTGGGCCAAATGTCAACACGCGTAGATTCGTTGGAGGCCTCGATACAAGATATCATCAACGGCGATACCAGCATCCCTACCTCACCTATGCCCGGCTCCTCCTCAGGAGGCACACCACACACCAAAAGGACTGGAAGTGCACTGCCAACGCAATGAGCACGGCTTGCACGGTCATCGTGAGTCTGCGTACTTTATAAACTCGGGCACTTCTAGCAGATCTACCATTTTGGTAGATACGGATTGATCGATTGCTGATGACAAATGATGTGCTCTGCAGATCATTGTGCTGTATGATTCCGACGCTGAAACCTTGCAGTACTACATACACATCTGATTCGACATCAGATCTGCGGCTGTAAGGACATGCCCTGACTTCATTAAGCACCACCTTCTGATAGCGCCTGATCTTACTTATCAAGCGTATGTACACTTTCGTGTTTAGTATTGTACCCTATCAGCTACATTCAATCCAGTCCCGGGTCAGATGATGCTGGCGCTGTTAACGTTCTGTGCGCCTTTGCGCCGCCCGCGCCGCCTCCCGCAGCAGGACCTCCGAAAAGGTTGGACAGCATGTCACCGAAGGGGTTCACCGCCTGATTCCGAGGGGGCGCGATTGCGAAGTAGAGCGTCGAGAGTTCTTGGAGAGCCTATCAAGGCGGACGGACGTCACGCGATGTCAGTCAGCAAAAGTAAGCCAACCGTGATCCCGTGACTGAGACCCTGAGACTGACCAATCTGATTTCAGGCTCGACAAGAATCCCGCCCCGGCTCTGGTATGTCCCGCAAAGCCGAACCCAGGCCTCCCGAATGGTCTTATTGCGGTCGCCTTGCGCGCGCTGGCACGTCAGGACCGCGAGCTGGCAGAAGTTGAGCACCGAGTCGGTGGTAATAGTCACCTCCCCCTTTGGCGCGTCCGCTGGGCCAATCGGGATGGCCGCAGATTGGTTCGGGGACCGAATATCCGGGGTGCGCAAAAGCAGGGCAGATGTGAAGTGTGTGATGAAGGTATGCGCCGCGAGGATATTGCCGTTCTGCAGATATCTACGCAATGGTCAGATGAGCGGCGCTGGCGAGAAGGGGATCACACACGGGATGGTCCCTCGCAGCGCGTAGAGACCTGGAGGCCCGCCTTCCGCGGACCAGTCTACCATCAGGTCTGCCAAAATGCGTGCGCTATCTCTCTTGCCTGACGCGAGCAAATGGGGTTCGGCGTCATCAAATGCACCCTCTTAATAGCATTCGTCAATGAGGAGCTCTAGTTGGATGTACTTGATTGCCGACCTTTGTATAGCAGTTCGCCAACGTAGTGCTGCAGGTCTGGATCCCCTGCGGGGCATGGTCCGTGTTTGGCTGACCATCTGATGATCGGGAAGTCAGCAAGATATGGAGCGTAGTTTGGCATATACGCACGCAATAGATTTCCCAATGACGGTGTCTCGCCAAGCACCAGAGTCCCCAGTAAGCGCGATGAGCTGCGTCAACCTCCCTGCGATGCATGGGTCTCCAGAGTCCACATATCGCCGCATTGTGAAGAGACGGACCTCTTGACTCCTCATTCACCTCCTCCCCCTTGCTCTCGTACACTTCCAGCAGGAAACCAGCGAGATCTACGCCGCTGCCCTGCTGCCCGGCCTTGAGCAGCTCGCGCGCGGATTGGAAGAGCACATCAATCGCGATGTCGTATTGCGCCGATTTGGCATATCGGGCCGCGAATGTGCGAGCCTTTTGGTGCGCTTCGTAGGGCTGCCCAGATGCTATCAGGGGGAGGATCGCGCCCAGGGCTCTAGCTGATGATGTTGCTGCAGGCGGCATGGCGGTTAAAGAAAGATAGCCAATGAGCTATTGGGCCCCTGTCTCCAACGCGTCAAGTCAACGTCGACCATCTCCCATGCCCATTTGCACCAATTGCACCCACCCAGTACCCTATCTCTACACATTATACGAGTCGGCCTATAATCTCAGACTTGAACAATGTGTGCGTGACGACGAGTACCAGCAAAATATGCCATTTCTGATTTCTCGCAATAACTGACAGCCAGAATGTCTATGTTTCGCTGACCCATATGTGGAACACGACAGTTTGGTGCTGGCACTAGACCTCATTCTGCTCAAGAGGGGCGTTTATCGTCACTTGCTATACAACCGGGGTGCAGAGCCCCGGAAAGCCGGCACCGCTGGGGATGTTAACGGCGCTGACGCCCATGTCGCAGCCGCCGCAGATGGGAAGGGGAAGGAGAAGCTCAGGGAACAGGTACACGGAACAGCTTTCATGCATCGTGTTAAAAAGCTCACATATACTATAGAAGAGGTGGTGGTCCATACTGCGTCTGGGCAGCGCCGCTGTCGGTGTAGATGCTTGTGGGTGACCGCAGAACAAGACTGTACCGTCCATCGTTTTGACCCCCCGCCTTTTAGTCATTCGGTGGACCCACTTCAGTTAGTAGCCTCGAAGAATACGCATACGCGTTCGCTATAACGGGTGTCAACAGATCCTGAGCGACCTCAAGATCTCTCCATGTGGATCGCAGAGACAACAGAACCTTTCATCCGGGTTTTCCTCGGCTGTCTTGCCGGTCAATCCATTCGCGTGCTCTTATCCGCACGCCCTCGCTTACTTCGTGTCTCTTGCAGAAACGATCGCATTTCATGCTGGCCTCATGCTGGCTTGCGCGGGCACACTAAAACTACTTAATGTTGTTCAAAAACGGACGAAGAGCCTCGAGAACACACGTGTATCCGGGATCCACTTGGAGTTCAGGTTTGTCAAACTCCTCAAGCCGATCCGTCTTCCTGACATAGAAAGTGCAGATACTCGCTTATCCCCCTGACAATATTGTACTCGTCGCTCACAAAGCTGTTCTTGCTGTTCTTACTGTCAATATGGCGCCCACCACAAAGCCCCGCATCTCAGGGGCAAATCAACTGGTGGACTAGCACTGTTTATGAAAACCCCATCATATCAAACGCACTCAGCATTCTTGATGAAGACAATCTCGATCGAGAATGGGTCGTCCGAAACGTTCTGGGGGGCATGTCAGCTGGGTTTGGCTTACGTGGTAAGCTTGCGCCTTGCATCCAACTCACATGATCCGCTCACACATGTTGTCAATAGTCATACTGGACTGCCATCCCATATTCACCACAGTGATCATACTGGCGGGCTGGATTGCAAAAACGGCTGTGGCTAGCATCGTGAGCGGATGGGTGGGCCGGGACGAGAAGGCCGGGGAGGTCTGGTTGGCCTACAGTATCCCATGATGCATCAGTGACACATGTTCTTATCAGACATAGTGCGGAGCTACCTCAGCTTCCGGGTCCGGATTACGGCATAAAGGAATGGAAAGCTCCTAGAGCCAGCCAAGAGCCAGCTGTGCATATACCTGCAAGGTCTTTGGAGTCACATCTTCCTATCTGAATATCGCCTTGTACGCTTATTCAAAATCGTATCCCGGGCCAAAGTAAAGGCATTGCTTCATCGCTTTCATTAGGCACGTGCACAACCTACATGGGCGCCAGGTACAAATTCAACGCCGCGGGTCGCATCAGGGTCTTGGGCGCCATTTCACAGCATGGCGTCCTAGACTTAGCTTGTATTCCTGAAGTCTTTCGTCCACTCCGACGCAGGACATTCACCACTTCTCTGGAATGACCTCGCCTACATCGCAGACCTTTCTGAGACCCACATCGTACGGTGGCTCGAGCGTATCTGGCTCATCGCCACGAGCCGATCAGACAAGATTCAGCTTTGCGCATGGTGGATCCAGCGTATCTGGGTCGTCTCCCGCACCCGATCAATTGGCCTTCAATCCGTACGACGAGCACCCAGGGTCGGCCTATCCTGCTTCGATATCATCCGCAGGTGCCGCGCGTGGCCAAGTGCACCCTAACCAAGAGGACGTATATATGGAGAGACCCAAGGTCAACCCGGAGCAAAATCAGATTATCGCAGATGTCCAAGCGCCGCCACCGTATTCGCCTCACCATCAGCATTCAAACTCCTCTGAAGATGCGGGGTCCACACGACAAGGACCGAGTGTGGGAGCTGCCGCCATGTTCTTGCAAGAGCCGAGGCAAAGCGAGGTGCAGCTTCAGTGGCGGGGAGAAGGGGGAGGCGCAGATGCACAGCCAGCTGCCGTTGCTCGCCACCCATCTGATGAATTGCCGACCACGTCGAAGAAGCGCTCTTTGCACAAACGACCGATCTGCTGGTTCATTCTAATAGGGTTGATCATCGTGATCATCGCTGTCGTCGTTCCCATCTGCGTTCTCGTGGTCAAGAAACATCCTGCAGCTGCTCAAGCTGCTCAAGCTGGTGGTAATTCTTCGACTAACGCCGGATCCATAACAGGTGGCGATGGTTCAACAATATATGTGGATGGTAGCCCAAGCTTCGTCTATTCCAATTCTTTCGGTGGAACCTGTGAGTATATCCGTATTACTCTCTTTATTTGAACTAATTGGCGGCCTAAGGGTATTATGATCCCGAGGACCCTTTCAACAATAATGCTCAAGCGAACTCGTGGACACCGCCTTTGAGCACACCATGGGATTATGGAAAGCATAGGATCAATGGGTACGTGCTGCAGCGATAAATTCGATCATTAGCTTACGTATGGATGTGCAATAGAGTCAACCTTGGAGGCTTATTCGTTCTGGAGCCCATCACCACCCCTTTTTTATTCCAAACTTATGCAGGAAGCGTCGATGAATGGACTCTCAGCACAACGATGATGGCGACCGACGGAAACCTGAGTCAGATTGAGAATCACTACAACACGTTCATAACAGAGCAGGACATTGCCGAGATTGCAGGTGCTGGGCTGAATTGGATTCGCTTGCCTATCCCGTACTGGGCCATCGAGACATGGGCTGGTGAACCATTCCTGGAGAAAGTCAGCTGGCAGTGAGTACACCCATCGCAATTTGAACCTTACTCAATCTGACATGTTCTCATCGTGTAGATACATTATCAGAGTCCTTCAATGGGCGAGAAAGTATGGTCTTCGCGTTAACCTCGATCTGAACACTATACCAGGCTCGCAGAATGGTAAGTCTATCGCAACTTCCCTTACCTCGTTTGCTCAATCCTAAGGTTCCGGTGTTTAGGCTTAAACCACTCGGGGAAGCTTGGATCCATTAACTTCATGTACGGCGTCATGGGCGTCGCCAATGCGCAGCGAGCTCTGGACTACATCCGGATCATCACGGAATTCATATCCCAACCCGAATGGACCAATGTCGTGCCTATGTTCTCCGTGATAAACGAGCCTGAGCAGATACAACACATTGGAAATTCGCAGATGTACAGTTTGTGAGTCCGCACCATTATTTGATGGGGAATCGTACAATGAGCTATCACTAGTTATCTCAAAGTCCATGACATGATACGAGGGATAACCGGCATCGGAAAGGGCCCTTTCATTGTCATCTCGGACGGCTTCTCTGGAGTCGGCTCTAACACCCAGTGGAACTCGAGCATATTGAATGGAGCAGACAGGATCGCCGTCGACACCCAGTCTGCTGCTTCCATTTGTTACAATCAGCACTCTACTAACGCACCTTTCCATTTAGTTTATATTATGCGTTTAGCACTGGGCCGCAATCGTTCCCAGACCCTCGAGCCCCGTGCACGGATTGGGCCGCCAACATGAATACGTCCAAGACTGCATTTGGCGTGACGATTGCAGGAGAGTTCACTGCTGGCTTCAACGCTTGCGGCCTCTATGTACTAGGTGTTAACGATCCTGCCAACGCAACCTTAAACTGCGACCTATGGTCAGATCACACCCAGTGGAATAGTACGGTAATAAGCGCTATATTGGACTTCACGTTGGGCAGTATGGATGCAGCACAGGTACGTTACTACCCCAGTCTTTAGTGAAGAGTAAAAGTCTAAAAGGGATGTCTTCATACAGGATTATTTCTTTCGCACATGGAAGGTGGGTAACATTGAACCTCATAGACGCAAAATCTAAACCCATTAGCAGATCGGGAACTCAACAGCGGAGAGGGTCCAATCGCCGTTATGGTCTTATCAGCTAGGCCTTCAGAACGGTTGGATACCTAAAGATCCTCGGCAAGCAATATCCCACTGCGCAAATCAAGGCGCTGGTGGTTCTTTCCCCTTCAATGGCCAATTTCAACCCTGGCAAACTGGTGGTGTGGGAGCTGGTGTTATAGCGTCAACCTTCATCGCGCAGTACGGTCAATGGCCGCCTAATCTCAATGGAGGTTTAAGTACCCCAGAAGCGGCATCACTGTTGCCAATGTACACTTCGACTGGCACAGTGGCAACTCTCCCACCTCCTACGTTGACCGCCAGCGTCACCCATTCCATAAGCGTCGGCGATGGATGGTATGATTCGTCCGACACGATTGGGGGTGTCACCGCTGCTGCCGGTTGTGCTTATCCTAATGCTTGGAGTGCAGTCAGCATTGCTATACCGACTGTATGTAAAGCCACCCCTGTCGCGGCGGCAGCTTATATTACCTCACCACCTACGCCTCGCTAAACGGATGGGCTGCGAGCAAAACCGGACTTGGGGGCATTGTTATAATACGAACACATCATCGGGCTAATCTTATTTGCTAGATATTTATACCCCTATGGTCCATTGTGCATTTCAGATTTTATGCGATCTTCTTTGTACTCGTATAAACTGCAGACTTGAATGATAAGCGAGGTAATTACATGTCTAGTTCTTAACACAAGCGATGTGACTAGTCCCAACCGCATGTACATATTGCCTTAGTGGGAAACCCTACCAGAGTATACATCACAATAAATCGGTACAGTTTAGACAGGACTATCATTCTTCCAAACACCCCCCGCAGTACCAAGGACTTCCGGCAATATCATCTCAGTCCATCGACTCAGAGGCCCCAAAGGATTCTCCAACTCGACAGCATTTCCCACATCGTTGAGGGCCGTGTGGTGTTCCATCACGAGAGCTTCCACGAAGGACATCCGCATGCGCCTGGTCGAGGATGATTCAGTCGAATCACAGTGGTCGTCGTGCGCCAAGTCTTCGATTTTGAAGCCATCGGTTTCAGGAGCGAGGTCATTAGCCTGTAGTGTCACGTCGCTGCCTTTCCTCTCTGCCCTCTCCGATCCACCGATTCCAAAGGTATTGGCAGCGGTAACTGTGGCCGTGGCGATGGAGTCGGGGAATATCATAGCGCGCTTTACGATATGGATGGGCTTGACGCCTTGCGGAGAAAGGTTCTCATCTACGGCTGCTTGATCGGGGTTGAGCAGCCAGTATTTGTAGCTGGAAATACGTATTAGCGGTGAAGGCAGAGAAACGGACAGAGAGCTTACTGGTGGAGAAGCGAGTAAAAGCCTGCAGCGAGGAAAGATCCCAGGCAAGGTCCGACCCAGTACTGTGGGATGTTCATAAGCCATGGATTACAATACAACGAGTGCAGACTTACCACCCAATGCTGTGAATCAGGAAAGCCTGTGACAACCGCGGGGCCGAATGAGCGTGCCGTGTTCATTGAAGCACCAGTGTAGCAGACGGCCCAGCTAACATGTGCGGATTAGCAAGTTTTCTGGTCTGAGACTGCGTAAACTTACAGATGAGCCGCGAAAAGAGTGAGCCCAATGCCGACCTATGTTGCATATATTAAGCATACGACCTTTGCGTGTGACGTCGAAGGACGAGAATAGGCGACGAACTCACGGGAGCAAACGGTGTAACTTGATGCTTCTCAGCGGCAAGCATGAGAACAGCAAGTATGAGGGCGGCTGTTATGAACATCTCGATGAATACGCCCTGCGCAACATTGACATTCTTTTGGAGAAACGTACTAGAAAAACTTGTCAGCCATCACACAACCCACGCAGACTCGATGACTTACTTGACAGACAAGGGTCCAGGGGTGAGCGCCATGATCAACGCGGATGCCGCGATGGCACCGAGCAGCTGGGCGATGCAGTACAGGACAAACCGAACCGGCTTGATTACGCCGATGAGCATGAGGGCCAGAGAGACGTTGGGGTTGAAAAGGCCGCCTGTGATCCGGAAGAAGAGCCAAGCGGAGACCAGCAAGCTTAGACCCATGCAAGTGGATATATACATAACATGTTCAACGGTGGAAGAAGAGCCTCCAGGGCTGGCAGCTTCGCTTGTCGTGGCCTGGATCCCGCCAAGGCCGAGCAAAAGAAAGAAGGTAGTGCCTACGAACTCAAGTAGAGCGGCCTGTAAGTCTTCTCGGATACTAGAAAAGTGTGCAGAACGACGCTGGTTTGACATATCGAGACGGCGTGGAGGACAGAAGGAAAGGTTGAGATCTAGTCAGCCACTGTTTGCGGTTTCTATGAATGATAAGGGCGTCAGCCTTTCCACGGCAATAGCAGGATCCATGCATTTCGTATGGTCAGCCACGACTGTCACAGGTGACACTTGCGACGATAGCGTTAGGTTTGGGTGAACGCGCTTAGGACGTGCTGACAATGCAGGCAAAGGAGCGAAAAAAAATCGATAAAAGAATATAGCTGGTAAAACAAGGTAGAATTCATTCGGTGGGTAGAGGGAATTACATGATTAGACACTCGTAAAGACCGATCGACGATGCATCTCATCATATCATGAAAAGAAGACCTAAGAAAGCTGAGGTCGGTCAGTGAGATTGCTTAAAAAGATGGCAGGATAGGAAGAAAATATCAGTGAACCGAGAATCGACAGTGGGGACTCTCCATGAAGGAGAACACGTTCGGACGGCACTTCCTAAGGCTATCGGTATGGATCATCATATTGAAGGGGGGAGGGGGAAGGGGAGAAGAAAAGGAAAAATAACATTGCAGGTAGGGACTTACGAGATCAATGGATACTTGGCTTACTGTTTGTGCGTATGAAGAGATCGAATGGTTCGTGGACAAGATGGTGGTGGTGGGATGTGAAGAAGAGATGGAATTTTACACGGCACATTTAGTATCCGAAAATGCGAGATATCATTACATAATTTTGCTTCGCCCAAAATGCATCCACTCATCTTGAGATATCCCTTCCAACAAGCCTTTCGCGATCCAGGGGTGGCGTATCTCTGGGCTTTTTGTCGAGCTGTAAGTCCTTCTGGATAATTCATGGAGTCCCCAGTCTACTACGAGCAATTCATTTCGCATTTTCCTTGCATTTTGATCGGGATCGCAACCAAGCACAAATCTCAGGGACTTATCCTTAGACATTTCATTTTGTGGTTCCGCTTGCAGGGTTATGCTAGACGTTCAACTTGTCCACGATTGCCGCATTCATATTTCTTGGTGTCCAACGTCCTTGCGCTAATTGCCAATGATTGTATCTACAGGCCCTCCGAGAAGATGGACGACGAGCCAGCGTCCCAGATCTTAACCACTCAAACCCTTGCCTCTCCGAATAATACTCCCACTGAGAAACCATCGACTTCCGCGGCTGCAAACCAGCAAACAACCAAAGACTCTGATGGCAACGCAAGTGCTAGCGTATCACCCGTTACGCCTGCCAAACGCCCACCTGGTCGTCCCAAGGGCAGCGTCAAGAAACCTGTAACCATCGGCGCAGGCGGCGAGGTTGTGGATCCTGCGAACAAGATCAAACGTCCGGTGGGCCGCCCGAGAAAAGATGGCCTACCAGCAGGCTCTGTGCCTACTGGCCGAAGCGCGACACGTCCCGCTCGACCACGCAAAAGCGCGCCAGCGTCAATGGGAGGAGAACAGTCTGACCCGGAGGGTGGCGGTATCATAACTAAGCCTGTAGGTGCAAATCACTGTCATGTTCAACGATGTCTTCAACGATTGCGCAGACAACGTTTCATCCCTACCAACCACCAAACCAGGCACCTCCAAATAACCAATACCAGACGATATTTTCCGCTAAAATGACATCCCCAATCGCACCAGCAGCGCCCTTGTCTCGCAGCAAGAACGCGTCCACCTCTTCTCATGTGAAAATCCCTGAACCTGAACGGGATATTTGGGACGATTTGGCCAAAACCAACCCTACCTCTTTCTTGGAAACACTTCTCGCAGCTCTCATGGCCCCAAATCCCGTTTCAACAGCTGGGCCTAGCGTCGAAGAAGCTTTCAAATCCCATTTAGTCTCACTGGCGCCGAACCCCACTCAAAAGGAGGCGCAGACAATCCCCTCGCTTTATTCTATATTGAAAACTTTCTGGCTACCTTCTTCGCCTTCTTATTTCTCTCTCACCGCATCAGCATCCACAGCACGCACACCATCCGAACACAGATTCCTATACTGGGACCCTCAGCCTCTCGTTTTCAATGGCATCGCTTGTCCAGTCTGTTCCACTCCTCTCACAAACCGCGGTCGTATCCGTACCGGCCCCATGAAGATCTACGATCTTGAAAAGCCCTTCTTCATCGTCGGCTGCGAGTACGTTTGCAGAAGCGTAACCTGTATGACGAATACTTCGCCGGAAGGTCGCAAGTTCGCGAGCACGGACTCGTCCATCCTTCGGTCGTTGCCCACGCGGCTCAGGGATGAATTTCCTGCACGCTTGATGCAGGGCGATGGTGACCTAGGCAGTGGACCCAATGTATGGAATTGGCAAGCTACCGGGGTGTCGTGGCCTTTGTGGAATATGGTGAAAGGATGTCTACGGTCGCAAATGCCAAGCTCGGCCATTTTGAACATCATCAAGGCCATTCAGAATGGATTACCGGACGATGCTGGAAAGAAGGAAGAGGAGGAAGAAGGACCAGAGGAGGAGGCTCAGCAGCCCCTGGCAACCCCCGCCCCCGTCATACCAGTGATAATTCAGCCTCCTCCTGCTCCATCGGACGATGCTAGACAAAGCGTGCGTATATTTAACGACTAAGGCAACAGATGGGCTAACCATTCATATAGGTTGCTTCAGACGCTTACAACAACGCCTGGAAAGCACATAGTGGATCTACCGGCACGGAAGCCAATGCGAATGGGCAGACCAGCCCGCAGATGGCTGTGATTACACCGAACATGGCTGCGCCTCAGCAATATGGCTTCCCCCAATATGCCACTCATGCATATCCTCACCCGTTCTCCCAGCCACAGCCACAGCCACAGCAAGTGCAGCAGCAACCACCGCAAGTTCAGTTACAGCAAAAACAGCATCAGCAGCATCAGCCGCAACCACAACCGCAACCGCAACACCAGCGGCTTCAACCACAGAAGCAGCCTCAGGCACATCTGCAGCAGGTACAGACGTCTCAGCACCACCACCAACAGCAGCATATGGGCCAATTGGTCATGCAGTCTCACCCAATGCCGCCGCAGCACCCCTCCTCTAACGAGGGACCCGAACAGGCGAGTCTCAAGCGTGCCTTCTCTTACGGCGATGGCGCGCATGAGGAAGGGAGTTCAAGTTTGGAACCGGTGCAGAAACGCACAAGGCATTGTTGCAAATGCGGCTCGCAGGAGTGCAAAGGCAAAGGCGGCCGTTCCTTCTGTTTGAATGCATGCCAGGACTGCGGGAAACTCGATTGTAAAGGCAGGAATTCTCGACGGCCAGACAAGCCTTGTGGGGAGGCCTGGTGAGCGGTGAGCGAAGGAGTGCTACTCAGGGTGGACTTATGGGACTTTGAAATTTTTATACCTTTGTTGTAGGATGTACTTTATGCGTGTAATCTCCGATTTTCAGTTACAAGCTGCAATATATGTGATATGGCTCGAGACTCCTTGCAGCCGTTGATGGCTAAACAATGCTTAATTTTCTGAAATGTGAGGCTATGTAATGCGAGGGAAATTGTAAGGTGATGCTGTATCAGTTAAATGAGAGGCGGGGTTGAATGAAATCGCCGTTAGAATGGCAATGTGAATAAGACGTCTTATGAAGTATAATGTGCATGAAGTAAAATAAAATGTGTGATAAATGCAGAGGACCCTAAAGATAATCTAGTTGTTTAAAAGGTGAGAAATTAAACCAGACTGGCGGAAAAGGAAGAAAGAGCAGCTTATTTCCGGCGAAGAAACGAAAGGCGCCGCCGCTTTGACGGAGTGTTCACCAGGGCTTCTGAGGAAGGGTACATAACCATCTCGAACGAGGACACATCCGAGGGTCGTGGGGGAGTCTCCTGGCTGAGGAATGGCAGCGCTCGTGACTGAGCGGTCGTCTCCGTATCTCCGTCTGCATTAATGCCCATGCCCAAGTTGAGATGATCTGACGTTAAGGTCAAGCTCAAGACTGGGGCTGACCGGTCGTCTCGGCCAGTGTAGACCGGCGCCGCTTCATTTATTGAAAAGAGATTCGATAGCGGGCGCGAGAGGCTCGCGCCCATGCTGACGCGCGGTTTCCTTGTCCCGGACAGTGAGGGCTTCCGCAGGAGAGAGCGCGTGCGGGTGGGCAGAGAGCCCAATGACAACGGCCGTGAGTTCTTCACTTTAGGTTTAGTTGATCCATCCTTTGAGGAGACGACATCCACGGGTGGAGAGTCCTGCAAGGACACATCCTCACCCAAGTCGCGCCCGAAATCGCCCATGAGTTCTAATACGTAGCTGGGTATCTCCGTATGCTCGTTGTCAACTTCATGAGCGCCGGCCAGTATATCCGCTTTGGAGCGGGGCACGAATTTCGGCGTGGAAATGGTGGCGAAGCCACGTCCTGGGGAGATGGGGGCCGTTGGTTTAGGCTGAGGTAGGGGATCTGACACCTCATGGGAAACTGGTGTGGGAGGTTCCACTGGCTGTGAAAGAAGCGGAACTCCAGTGGATGGGAGCAGAACTTCCGTGGATGGGAGCAGGACTTCAGTGGATGGGAGCAGGACTTCAGTGGATGGGAGCGGAACTTCAGTGGATGGGAAGTCTTCGGTCTCTTCCACGACTGGCAGCGGCGGTTGTCGCACGGGCCTTGAGTCGCTTGAATTGCGCACCACCGAATCCTCGACTGTAGGACTGGCAGGTGCCGAAGCGCGTGCTAGGCCAGCCGCGGGTTTCTGAGCAGGCAGGGTTGATCCATAAGGAGAGAACGTTGGAACAATGGAGGACCGGAGTCGCATAGGCGACGAACTATTCAACGTCACCCTGCGGTCGCAGATGCTGGGATTGAAACTTGCTCTCTTCCGACGCGATGCGAGTGATATGGGAGCACGGGTCGGAGACAGCTCAAAAAACCGCAGGAGATTGGCCTGTTTCCTCGCCTGCTCCTCGGTGGGTCTCTCTGGCAATTCCTGCTTAACAGGAGCTCCCTTGTCCTTGCCGCCCCTTTTCAGCGCTGGTGCGGCCGTGACCACCCTCCGACTCTTGCCCCCAAACCGCTTCAACGAGATCAAATGCTCGGTAACAGCTTTCAGCTCGTTGTCTACCAGCACCTTGCGCTTCTCGACGAGCCATCTCTCTTGCTGTATCAACTCCCAAGCTTTGGGCTCCTCGTCTTCCCTGTGGACCTCCTTCAGCTGTGCGACTCGAGCGCGCGCTTCTTCGGCGTGCAGAGCGAGGACGACAGTGGCCTGTTCGAGCGCGCGTATCTGGACCTCGACGGGGATGGGCGCTGCGTCTGTGTGGGGGGCAAGCGAGCGCGCAAGAGCGCCTTCAGCGAGGGCATAACGCCGTAGTCGACGGGACACGGGGTCAGTAGGCAGAGATGCCAGTGTGGTCGCCGGTGTATATGTGGACACTGAAGGTGTTCTACGATGTACGGTTCGGTTGTAGGAGGTCGTGGGTGTGGATGTATTGCGGGACGGCATTGTGGTCGGAGTATGTGTATTTCGGCTGTATGGTGTAGGAGAGCTGCTGGATGGCGCTATTATTCCGCTGCCGGCCCTGTTGGAGGTTCAGTCGTCAGATACTAGGCGAATGGAAACAACACAACACGTACAACTTCAACAAGGGCATCGGTTCTGCAACGACTACTTTATTGGTAATATTGCCTGGAACCTTCCTACCCACGCACTCCAAATTAGCCTCGTAACCAGAGCTCCGGTTGTACACGGTACTCACCATTTCGGTGGGCTAGCAGACAGGGGTTTTGGTGTATCATTGAGATTGACGGTTGCATTCTGCTTATGCACGGTTTTAAGAGCTGGAAGGACTGTTGGTGCAGTAGTGGCAGGGGTGGGTGCCGGCTGGTCTTTCAGCACCGCCGTGTTCTTTCTTTCCTGCAAGTATGTTAATATCAGACAAACTCATAGCGAGTCACACCGGTTACCCGAGTTCCTGCTGAGAGATAGGTTACTCACCCGTAGTGACGCCCTCCACATTGCTGGGGTCTCTGTTTCAATCCTCAGCCCAGAAATTTTGACCCCAGCCGCACTCAGGCCCGAAGGTGTGACCCCATTTCCAGACCCGTTTTTGCTGGGAGAGCTGGGCGGTGTATGGGAAAAGTGGCCCACTTGAGGCTCCACGGGATTTCGCGTGGACATTAGAGGTTGAAGATGTAGCTTGGAGATTGTATTCTTGAAAGGAACGTGGGTCGGCACTAAGATCGATATCAAGGGAGGGGTGGCTGCTTAAATATGTTGCTAGGAGTCGAACCAGCTGGGATTCATGTCTCACTCGGGACGAGTGAGGAGAGGGGATGGTGGGCAGCAAATATCAGCCAGTAAGTACTAAGTAAGCGGGTGGGAGCTAGCCAGCTTCAAGAGCACACGGTGACAGTAATACCGGTGAATTTAGTGCAACTATATTTCTCCTGTCTTCTGCGAACAGCTGCGAATTCTTTAAAATCTGTTTGCCTTGTGCAACACTACCCAGATGTCTACTAATCATATCGCAAACACTGCCCAGGATAGAGGTATACTATCTACAAGACATACAATTCTTAAACGATTCTACCGATAGCACGTAAGTAACATTCACATACATTACAGTCAATAGTTCTTGACCAAGGCCGTTCTCCGTTCTCGCTCAGGGGTGTTAACGTTAATTATTCATGATCTTTTGAATTTTTGCTGATGCATACTTAGTCGACCGGGGCAATTCCCTCGGGCCTGTGGCGAGCTATCACAATACAGAGCTGTCGTTTGCACCCCCGATTACAGCTATAGACTCTTCCTCAACTCTTCCTACGAGCTTAAGCACTGTATTTTATCTCGTGTTTTATTCTTATCGATAGATTACTTGATCCCCTGAAATGAATAAATTAGGATACCACTTGACCCTTGTTGCGGACATCGTCACGGTCAAGCCCGGCGACTCGCTTAATGGGCGCTTACCAGAACGCCGATCGAGAAGTTGAACCGTGTCGCGGCCTCTTCGCCTTTCTCCTCGCTCACACGTGTGTTGCTGTGCCATTTGCTTCAAGTCTCTTCATACGTGGTCAAAATGTCTCCTCAGCCAGTGCGGGGACCAAAAACGAAGCCAGTGAAATATGAAGTCGGTAAGTCTACATAGCATGTCTTCTGAACTTCATCGTCATCCACCGGACTGAACTTTTGCAACAGAAGTCATACTGGCTACAAAAGTTGACAACGAAGGTGTCCGGGTATGTTCCTCGTGCATTGAAACATGCATGCATACTAATAAAATGCATTAGCATTATCGTATTAAGGTAAATTGCTGGATTGCTGGCATGCGTTGCAAGTTTAAATTGTCCTTTATCAGTGGCTTGGCTACGGCGAGAAAGATAATACGTATGTTCCCTGCACCCTCTCTCTCATAGTCAGAAACTGATTACACTCACAGGTGGGAGCCCGAGAAGAATTTACTTTGCACCAGCAGGATAAACTCATTCTGGAGCCATGTGACAGAGAACGGCACGCGCACGCGCCAGGGGGTGTTACATGCCACAAAGGCTTGGATAGGTGATCATCTCACCTCCTTCATATATTTCCACCATCACTAAATACTTTTAAAGATAGCCAGAAGAAAAAGGCCGCCACCGAAACGAGTCAACGACGCTCTGCCGGATCGTCCTCGGAGGACTCGGAAAGCTCCGCCCATGATGAAGTCAGCTCCGACAACGATGAGTTCAGCTCCACCCACGATGAGGTTAGCTTTCTTCTTCTTCTGGCTTGTACAGAACTGACTTTGTATGCAGACTGAGCATTTGTATGTGGAATCCGGCGTGTTAGCGCCGAATCCACCCACGGCCAGCACAGCCCCATCACAGCCAGGTGCTGTATGTGAGCTGCCCTCCACCAAGGATATCCATGTACAACGAAAGAAGACAGCTCCAAGGTTACAGCCGGCCCCCATCGAAACGACAGCATCATTCAGTGGTCTTGGTTCAAAAGCTCGGATCGCCAGAGCGGTGGCTCCGAACGTCTCAGTTTTTGTTCCGGATGTCGCTGCTCCCAACACGATGCCACAACTTGTCCCCGATGCCAGGCCAAGTGACGACCTGAGAGTCCTGGGCACATCCACTCGCAATACTGATGAATTCTGGGGTGGCAGAATTCAAGCTCACCACACTGATGGAACTGAAATAAAGTATGTGTTTGTCCCTTCGGACTACATCTCTTGTGCTAATCCATGCTAGTCCTTTTAAGTCTCCTGAACCACTGATTCGGGGTGTAACACCCTCACTGGATGATCTTGATATATCTGCTAGGGACCTAACTTTAGAGTGAGTACAAATTAATTGATTCATTTATTCATTAACTCAAGCCATGTTTAGTGATCCCTTTGCAGCACTGCTGGCGGCGGAGTACTTCCCATCAGAGGATCCAGTTGCTTCGCAGGAATATGAACTTCCGCCCGTCCCAGATACGATCCCACAACAAATATAGTGTGTTTTAATGTTTATATTAGCTGCTGTGGCTCCGGCTGACTTGTTGGCTGCAGCATCAATCCAGCTGAGGGCCAGTTTTCCGGTGTGATCACCTTCACAGCAGAATCCATTGTCGAAAACCCCGTAAATGCGTTCGAGCTCATGCGGCGGGTGCAAGTTCACCCACTTTGGGATTTCTTTGTGCGCCCGGCGGTGTTGGGTGCCGCCGCGCATACTATTTTCAAGTATATGGATGACTGGCAGTACGTGATTTTGAATCAATTTCTCTGTATGTCGCACTGACAGGGCTCGTTAGAATCGAAGAGCTCATTCAGCTCATGAACGATGGTGCTATGAGCTTGCTCAAGGCACCAACCTCCACCCCCGAAGCGAGAGCTGCCAGATTTATCTGGTACTTCAGCGAGAAACTCTCGAAAATGCACACCGTTCTCGAGAATTGCCCCGACGAAAAGCCTGCATCCAAGGCTGAAATTCATTCTATTGATATAATTACAGCGCAAGAATTACTGCAGATGCAGTTGCAGCATCCCGGATTCTGTCGGGATTATCACCGTTTTGTGCTGGTCACCGGAGCGAAGGGCCTTAACATCGACACAGTGAGTGAGCACACCGAGTGTGACGCTTCAACATAACCTGAATATATTCCACAGCTTGTTGAAAAAACAACTACTTATGACTTGATCCCCCAATTCCCTGACTATTTAGATGCCACCGGTTTCGCGTTGACAGACATCCCAGATTCTGACTCTGACTCGGAGTAGTTACTTACATAGCAGCCGTCACTGAACACTTTACAATAAATGGCCATGAGGGCGTGCTTCTTGTACGTAGTCGATGTCGAGGACAAATTTTGCTCGGGCATTGTCGTCAGTGAGAGTGTGCAAGTGAGGAGTAAGTAGAAAGTTGCGAGTCGCTTTGCGGCATCTTGAGCGCTTATTTCGGTGTTCGTTTGTCGTATCTGCGGTGGCAACTTTGTTTTATGCGACAAATAATTAGGTGTATTGTAGCTGACTATATATGAAGAGTAGGTAATGTTTCTGCTAGCACATGCATGCCACCGTTGCTCGTGATGAGTTGTAGAGGGACTATGGAGCAATCTACAACGAGTTGCGACATTGCTGCCAATCAGATCCGTGGACAAAGTCTGAGAGGTCAAGCTCTGTCAGATTGGCGGCTATGACCGCAGTATTGTTTGGCCAAACGAGGCCTGGGCGATACCATGAAGGAACCCACACCAGCAACTGAGAGGTTGGTGTCATGATCCAGCCGTTGTCGAGGACTGAATCATGTGTAAAACCTGTGGCGCTGTAGGCAGTTTAGCAGAGTGCAAGTGCCTGAACAGCTGCATAAAAGTGTACCTCTCAGTTGCACCATTTACCTCCCAGACCCTAATGGTGTTGTCCGCGGAGCCCGAGACAATGTGCGTCCCGTCTGGGGAAAATGCAACGGATATGACACTACCGGTGTGCACTTTTAATGGTGCCCTGACTGCTATGCCGGTCTCCGCGTCCCAGATCCAAAGCGTGCAGTCGGAAGAGCCCGAGGCGATGCACTTACTGTCGGGCGAGTATGCCACGGACTGCACTGGACCGCTGTGTCCTTTGAGTGGAGATCCAATCGCCTTGCCGGTCTTTGCGTCCCACACCCGAACGGTGTCATCACCAGCGCCCGATGCTATGCGCATGCCGTCGGGCGAGTATACAATGGAGAGGATCCCGCGGGTGCCCCCTTCGAATGGTGGCCCCACTGCTTCTCCGGTCGCCGCATTCCACACTTGGATGACGCCATCACGATAACCAGAAACGATACACTCCCCGTCTGGCGAGTACGCCACGCAATAGACTCTGCCTTTGCCACCTTTGATCAACATCACCTCCTCGCCGGTTGCCGCGTCCCATATCCGAATGGTCTCGTCATCCGATCCCGAGACGATGCACTTGCCATTTGGCGAGTATGCGACCGAATTGATCTCGCCGCTGTGCCCTGTTAATGATGATCCTACCTCCTTGCCGGTCTTCAAGTCCCACCGCCTAATTGTCTTGTCGTCAGACCCCGAGGCGATACACGTGCCATCCGGCGAGCATGCGATAGAGCGTACAAGATCGCGATGCCCTTCAAATGGCGCTCCCACTGCCTTTCCAGTTCTCGCATCCCACACCTGAATCGCGCCATTTCCATCACCTGACACGATGCTGACTCCATCTCGCAAGTAGGCTACGGACCAGAAGTCACTCAAGGGCTTTTGGAGTGACGCTTCCACTGCCTCGTGGTCAACAATCTGGGCATCCCAGACCCGAATCGTGTAGTCTTCAGAGCCCGAGGCAATGCGCATCCCATCTGGCGAGCATGCAACGGACCAGATATTAGAGCCGTGTCCTTTGAATGGCTCTCCGACTGTATGTCCCGTCTTCCCGTCCCACACCCGAATCGTGCTATCAAACGAGCCCGAAACAATGCGTTTCCCGTCTGGGAAGTATGCCACTGACTGGACAAGTTTGCTGTGCCCTTCTAATGGTGATCCCACCGCTTCGCCGGTCTCTGCGTCCCAAAGCCGGACCGTGCAGTCGTCAGAGCCCGAGGAAATGGACTTCCCATCTGCCGAGTATGCAACAGAATTGATTCCATCAGTGTGACCTCCAAATGGCAATCCCACTGCCTTGCCAGTCTTTGCGTCCCACACCCGGATCGTGCGGTCGCCGGAGCCCGAGGCAATGCGCTGCCCATCTGGCGAGTATGCAAGGCAAAATACTGCGCCGATGTGCCGTTCTAATGGCGATCCCACCGTTTCTCCGGTCTCTGCATCCCAGACCCGAATTGTCTTGTCCAAAGAGCCCGAGGCGATGTACTTGCCGTCTGGCGAGTATGCAATGCACCAGATTGACGCGGTGTGGCCTTTGAATGGAGACCCCACCATCTCACCAGTCTCTGTGTCCCACACGCGAATAGTCTTGTCGTCGGAGCATGAGGCAACATGCTTTCCGTCCGGCGAATATGCGACGGACCGGACAACATCTGTGTGTCCCATGAGCGGCCCCACCGTCGTCGTGCCGGTCTCTGTGTTCCACACACGAACAGTGTTGTCAGCAGAACCTGAGACGATGTGTGTCCCATCAGGTGAATATGCTATGGAACAAACAGGTCGACTGTGGCCTTCAAATTTCTTGAGCTCCGCAGGCCACTGATGTAACTTTCCGCTTTTTAAGTGCATTGTGAAGGGGTATCTTGGGAGATACATTTGAGAGACAAGAGACTCGCTCGGGGCAAACGGGAGAGCCGATAGGTATATGTGTGGTGCACTCTGGGACATCGGCAGCACAAAGACATCAACAAATCTGATGGCGTCTCTCGCAAAAGCCGCGAGATCTGAGTCGGATTTCTAGACACGCTGGGATTAGAAAAGCTCGACCCTATTAATAAAATGTCACTGACCTCATTCCACTTTACAATTGAAGCGAGGGTCCTGGTTGCCGAGTTCATTTGTTGTGTCAAGCTGACAACTTCGAACCAGAAGAGAAGCTTTTCGTGCAGGAATACTCGAAGCTCTTCCCTTACTCGGATCTCGTACGGAGTGGCCTCAAGATGGGTACCCAAGAAACGGCAGGCATACAGTAGATGAGGCGGAATGAACCGCCCAACGCGGTCCGGCAGATCCGGCACGTCGGCGTTGTGCGCGTGAGATGTCGGCAGATCACATATGTTGAACCGAAGCTCGTTCTTCATCACCCCAAGGCACGCCAGAACAAAATGATGTTCAAGATGAGTCGGGTCCACAAAGAAAGCTTGGCTGCGCTTGGGGTCCTTGAGAAAGTCGAAAAATGAGGCGTGGAGGGCAAGGATGGGGGTATCTGACTGAGCTGTTCCGTGTAAAAGCGAACCTAGAGGCTGGACGACCATCTGTACAAATTCTTCATCTTCTCCGATGTGCTGTAAGGCGGCGTGCGCCCGCATAGATAGGGGCTCTTTCGCCGCCAAAATGCCACCTAAGACGCGCTTGAATCGAGACATGATTGTTTCATCCGTCACGTCGAAAGTTTGGGAAAGGATTTCAATGTAAAGGTTGTCCAGCCCTCTTCCGTCCTTCACGATGTTTGCCAGACGTTCGGCCGGACGATAGCCACGCAGTCCGACTAGAATAGCTCGACATGCTGTGGCAGCCCATTGAAAGAGGTGACCGGATGCGTTGACAAGCAGAATGATCCACCCGCCGTTAGGCCACCGGACGTTCAGGATGCTAGCAATTTTAGAAAGCTTGTGTTCTATGAATGTCGCGATATCGGCGTCAACTTTGGCCCCGGCCCGTTCCACGGCGTCCACGTATCTGAGCTGTACACACGGTTTCTCCTCGAAAGCTTCAATGATATCCTCCTCCTGGCGTGCCGTGACGAGGATGCGGAAGTTTCCAGGGAGCTCTGGCGCGCTCTTGGACAAGACCTGAAGAAGAGATTCACGGCCATCTGGGTCTCCACTCTCATCTAACGCATCAATGACGATCACGATAGGACCGGTTATAGGCGCGTTCTTCGCGGGCTCTTGGATGAGATCCTTCATTTGCCGAGCTGGGGCAGTCGTTTTACGAAGTGAATCATCATTCTGAACGGCGTTGTACAGTGACAACTTCCACTGAGGATCGAGATTAGCGATGTCCTTAGCAATCGTGCTCAAGACATTCCCTGGACCTCGTGCCGCCTGGTCGGCTCGACTGAAGCAAAAACTGGAGCCAAGCCGTTTGGTACCATGGTAATATTGCGCGACCGTATGCGCAATGGCGGATTTGCCACATCCTGCCACACCGGCAAGCACCATGATTCGAGGGGTGTCCGAGCCATCTGCTGCGACATCTGACTTGTTGATCCAATCGTGAAGATCAGTCAGAATGGCGGAACGCGTTCCCGGTATGCAAGATTTATCTGGGTCGTAGCTGGCACCTGTAGCGTATAACATTCCGTCCAGGGTGATGCTTTGGGCTGGAAGACACGTCGGTTAGCCTGAGATATGCAGGATCACACGAATGTTACATACTTATGCTCTCCACGTCTTTCAAGCAGCGAAATATCGTGATGTCCATTTGTTGCCCAAAGTCTGTCTTCAATTCCTTAAACAGGTCGTTAAATTGCTTGATTTTGGCGTCAACATCCGAGAAAGTGAGCCTTGCAGTTCGTTTCCCTGCGGCGAAAAGTCAGAACTATGTTTTCTTCAGAATGCATTTGCGCCTTACAGAAATCTTTGTTGACGGTGTAGTCGCGAATGAAATAGCCGGCCTCCATTGTCAAGCGGCTCATGTTCTCCATCATCTTGCGCTGAGACTTGATTTCCTTGAGAGGCTCGGCATAACCCACGAAAGCGTGCATATCGTCGATAGTCTTCATCAAGCAATAAACGGCATCGTCGCGATTTCTTTGGGCAATCAATGCCTACTTTCATGTTAATAAATGTCTCCCGATAGAACCAGGATACAAACCTTGGGAACGGCCGACAGTACGGAACACGCCATCTGAGCATATGGATGAACCTTCAAATCCAAAGTCGTGCTTGAGCAGTGAGATGATAACCACGAAAAGAGGGATCGTACCTCAGATATTACTTTAGTTATCTCCGTAAAGATCTCCAGTTTGTTGAGGACTGATTCCCAGATATTGCAGAAAGATTCCGCATCATCCACCGCTTGAGCAGCCATGTCCTCGACCTGTAGAAACGTTCCGACGACAGATGCAGATGCCATCTGGTCGAGACCTCTTTGTGCTTGGGACAGAGCCTCTTCCTTGCCAAGTTGGCCAACATCTGCATCCCGGGCTAGATTCGCGAGCGAGAACGAGATTACTGTAGGCAGCTTTTCCAGTACACCACCTGCGCCGGCTTTCCAAAGCTCACACGAGATATCTAAAAAGGCGTCCGAGTTCGTCAAGAGGTCATGAGCATCGAAGGACGAGGCATACCACTGGATGTTTCCTTGAAAAGTGATTGGACTGTGCGTTTGAACGTGCCGATAATCTTGTCCTTGTGGAAATTACGATGCTGACACACCTGGAATTCTACGCTTGAAGAGATAGGCGTCTCACTACCAGCATTATATCAGCATTTAAATGCAACCTGTCCCATTTGCTGCTTACAACATATATGTATCGGGCCACGCAACAGCAGCATCGCTCTTCACGGTCGATGTCGTGAAAGGCATCTGGCCGCCAACTGATGAGACCTTGACGTATAGCTTCTTTGAGACTTGGTTCTTCGGGAGTTGGGTACATTTGAGATCTGTAAGATCTGTAAGATTCGCGGTTTCGTCTGATTTCGGTCACATCCGAACGACGCCTACTTGAAATTTGAGCTTTTACGATCTCTAACGTGTTCACGTCACTGGGTATCATTAAGCTAGAGAAAACATTAGAGAATTGCTCAATACTCACTGTTGATTTTGATCCCTCTGCTGTTTCGTGCTCCGAGAGCTCATGGTGGATTGGTGGAGAGGTGTGACAGACGCGAGAGCCTCGTGTTGTCTGGATGTTCTGCATAGGCGCCCAAGCTCCGGCAAGCGTCCGCAAATTTGTTTGTTGGCAAAGGTTCGTCAGGAAAGGAATACCTATATCATACAGGAGCACTCACGTTCAGAACGGTCTATATAGTGAGATGGGTGCAACGCGCTGAAAGAGAATCACTGAGGTTAATCATTATTAGAAAGGGGTCACGTGTGAACATGTTCGAATACGAATGTTTAAAGAGCCACGGATGCTCTGATGATAGATACAGAGGCACCAGGCGCACAGGTAGATCTGTGCCACTTACAGAATCTACAAAGATGTTGCAACCTATTTATAGTATTTTGCAGCGATCTATACTGCCCAGGACTGTCGACGATATGATTCGGGAAGTGGCGCCACCAGTCAAATAGGTACAAACAGTCTGCTCTCATTCTGTAGGTATGTATAGACCCCGCGTAGTCCTGTTCATCGTTGTCCTTCCACTGTATCTGCGTCCTGGGCAGTTATGTTCTATGTAATACTTTTGCTCAGTCTACGCATGGTGTTCATTGTTTAGCTTTACTGCAACTGCGGCTGGTATCTATCACCATATACAAGCGACACACGAGCACGAGCACGGGAGGATGATTTAGATGGAGGTGCATTTTCAACTCAGATTTCTGACCATTAGGGTTTCCAGAAACTCGTAAAATTTGAGCACTGATCTGTCGAATGTCATGGAGTTCTCGTTCAAATCCATGACACCCCACAGCTGCCTATCCAGCAATTCCGCATGGCGATTGAAAGGATATACCTCCCAGCGCGCCATCTCATCGTTCTGCGCACATACAGCATGGGCGGCTCCAGCGATGATGCGCTCTTATCTCGCCAGTACCAATATTTCTTATGTTGGCTATCAATCAGCCGTTCGAAATTGTCCACATTAATATTGTGGTGCTGCCAAGGTGCTGCGCTGAATAAAAATACAAAGGTAGACACGAAGCAAAAACGAAGCCAACACGAAGCCGGAAGCGACCACCAAAGCAGAATGAACGAAAACAGAAATCAAAAGCTCTCCTGAGACCGCCTTCCTCGTTCGTCCATCAAACATCTCGTATTCCACAAAGGTGTTCAAAAAGCGGTGTGTATAATCTTGTAATACAGGGATGTTTGGTTTGGTTTTACAAGGTGTCTATTTCTGAAGGAACAGCCACTCGAAAAACTGGAGACTCGCTGCGTTTGTTGTGAACGAACTAGGCCAAAAAGGCCTCATTCTGCTTCATCCCCTCGACAGGCATCAACCATCCCACCCGATCTTTCACAAAGCTCTCAACGCTCGGCTTCAACCTCGTCTCATGCAAACTAAAATCATCGACCGTCCCCACCCTCATAAACACTGAACCCGGGAACCCACTCCCGACGCGATACATCAACGTCCCACAGTCGGAACAAAAATGGTTCGTCATCACGTTTCCGTTGCGCGGCGATGCGATCGTGTGGGATTGACCGAAGGTCTTCAGGGTTTCCTGGCCCCGGAGGTGCTTCAAATGGCTGTCGGCGACGGTGAAATTAGTCGCGAACATGGAGGCAGTTATTTTGCGACAGTCGGTGCAGTGGCAGACAAAGGCGCCAAGGTAGCCAGGCCCTTGGGTTGGCTGTGTTTGAGGTAGTGTGAGCTTGGATTCTTGCAAAAACTGGGAGACGAGGTTGCGGGGAAGGATGGACGAAAGGTGCAAGGCGAACCCCGACCCCACGAGCAGCTCCCACCCAACGAACCAAATTTAAACTAGAGACTCACAAAAGCCAACTGCACAGCTCCACAGAAACAAGTGGCGGTCGCTTCACCGTCCCCGTCCGCCTTGGAATAGCCGTCGTTGGCGATAAAGAGAGGGAAGGATGGTTTGGATTTGTCGGCCGCCGCGACGGAGGGTACGGCGTGTGTGTGGATGTGGGATTCGGTGGACATTTTTGTATCGGTGTTTAAGGGAGGTGATGTGATGTGATGTGATATGATGAACCAAAAGGCAGTATCTGAATCTATTATATATATATAGTGCTTGTGGGGAATCGGGATGTATGGGCTTTGTCAACACGATAACCTTTGTAAGCACGATGCCTTCGTAAGCACGATAACTTTGTAAGCACGATACCTCAAGGGAGAAAGTCATTGCCCTACAAAGTACGGCACTTACTTCGGCACTCGGCAGATGCTACAGCAGGCCGGCGTCGGCGTCTGGCCCGGCAGGCGGTCCACTTTTCAACAGAAATTCTCTGTCTCGTCTTTTACTCCCGGAGCTCTGTAGATAGCAGGGTAAACACCGAATGCATATGGGTGTGAATTCTTTGTATTTTGTTCAGTTGAGTAGCAGTTGGCCATGGCAGGTAGCAGCAAGGGCACGGTACCGGTCCGAGTCACTGACAGCGGAGTTGCGGCGGAGTCTGAATTGGCCAAGGTTGGTCCAAGCGCAACCCAAGCCCTCTCATACACTTCCTCAACTGACTATCTGAAGATTATCGATTATTGTCGCGATCTACTACTTCAATGCGCTGACTCACATGGTGAGTCGTGATCTGCCGTGAAGATATTAATCCGTAAGTCGTCCAAATATACTTCATTGCATCTGCTGTCCGAGAGAAATGACAGCGATGCCAACTGTAGCCAACTCCACAGCTTTGGGTGTCATGATTGTTGCCAAGTTATGCAATGCCCTCTTGCGGACCTATAGAACGGATCCCCCCCGAGACCTTGTCCAACATATTCATAGCATTCATGCCCGATAATCCGCCCAGGGTGCAGGACTGCAACTCGCCAGTTGCTCTGGCGTGCGTCTGTAGGTGGTGGAGGGATATCGCGCTTTCAACTCCCCAGCTCTGGACTTCCTTACATCTCATGTTGGCTCCTTCTACCATACACCACGACAAGCGCACCGCGAAAACATGGCTATCGCGATGAGGTGCCTTGCCCTTGACGATAAAGCTTGGGTTCGATGAAGCCTCTTGGTTCTGCAACATGGCACCGGAGTCAGCAGACGTCCTCGCAATTCTCTTCGCCCATGCTCATCGTTGGAGGAAACTCATATGCCGTCTAGACTGCAAGCTTTTGGCGCAGTTCCACGATGTGCGGGGACACTTATCTTCGTTGGAGCATCTGGATTTTGAAGCCACGTTCGAACCTGGGACGCTGCCACATGTGATCGACGCCTTTGACCAAGCACCGTGCCTGGCCCACCTCACTTCAAGGCGATGGGATTGGGACTTGACTGTGGATCGGCCGCCATTAATTCTGCCTCATCTTCATACATTCCAACTCACGATCGCGACTTCAGGCTTTGCATTTAATTTGATGGATGGTTTTGCTTTCCCCTCGCTGCGCAACATATCCCTGTACGTTGCCGTGTTCGGACATCGGCACAGCCCCGACGACGAAGAGTCGTGTGGAGCCAAGTTCATATCGCTTCTGAAACGGTCACAATGCCCAATCCAGAATTTTTCGCTTGGATGTGACGGTACAGGGCACATTTCGGGAAATGACCTCCTCAATTGCCTCCATGCCCTTCCAGCGATACACGAGCTGAAGCTCGTGGAATGTGTCGCGCTCTCGCTTGAGGAGGGAGCTCTATCCCGGCTTACGGAGTCCACTGGAGACGGACATTCCCTTGTCCCAGAACTTCGGGCGCTCGAGATCCCTTGGCTATGAGGGTCGTTCCTTGACGAGCATTTCGCTGCCACGGTGGAGGCTCGATGGAAATCTAGTGCGAGCCACCGCACGTCCTCACGAAGTCTACGGGTTGTCTGTATCAAAATCGATGCCCCGGACGATCTCTTCGAGCCAGAGTTCGATATAAACACCATCTCTACGACGATGCAGGTGCTTTCGAGATGCTCAAAGGAAGGCATGGATGTCAGTGTAACCGAGACTATAAGGATGGTAAGACCAAGGATTGGTTCTGGTTCTGGAACTTGGCTCAGGAGCTGGATATATGAGTTGAATATATATACTCAAACAGTTTTGTACATTTTGAAGCTACTTTGCACACCTCTGGGCAGATGAGCAACTTGACACCGGCATGCGGCACTCATGGACAAAAATGGCCATAATCTGTCACCGGTGGTGCGAGAAGCGGCAGAGGCCTCAGGACCATCCTTGCTTCCTCCCATGATCGTCAAGACGCGTCTGAATGGCAGAGTCGCGCCTCTTGCGCGTGGCCCTCCATCCTGAGTTGTTTTTCTGATTGGCACCTGAGATCGATGGGCCACGACAGGTGGCGCGCAGAATGTTTTAGGCCCGACCTTGGTAAACCGGTCCTGTCAAATGAACAATTCCTGTTCCTGTTCCTCCCTCCCCAGCCTTCGACTCCATGGCACCCACGCGCAAACCCCGAATGAACGATGCTTGGCAAAGCGCGATGTGATATCCATTTGTGAGCTTGTAGACTGGTTAATATAAATTGTTCATGTGTTGGGGCGCGCCCAACGGAATTACCTGCAACGCAGAATCCGCAGCCGACGGAGAACACACAAGAGCAGAAGTGTAAATCAGGGGTATAATTAATGCGCAGACAAGCAAGCTACAGGTACGGTAGCAAGCAGATCCCAACTAAATGCTTCTCTTCTCCACTCATCGACTCCCTCAAGCGATGAGCTTGCCGTTTGAGTCGAACTCAAACTCCAAAATTGCGACGCCCGCAACGGTGTTCGAGTCCGCGGACGCGGTGCCGTTGGTGGTGATGACCGTGTACACGGTGCCCCTCAAGTCGGCCGGGATGGTCACTTTCTTGTCGCTTGAAACCTTCGCGTACTCGGTGCCGGTGCCCGTATAGAACGCGGCGAACAGGTCCTCGGCCTTCATCCCCTTGGGGACGTCGAATGTGAGCGACACGGAGGATCCAGGTGCGGCGGTGGCGGGGAACGCGAGCTTGGGGAAGGCCTTCACCGGGAGAGTGGGGTTGCTCTTTGGGCAGGACGTGATGAACTGCGCCGCGAGCGAGTACACCGAGTCGAGCCCGAGGGCGACGTCGAAAGGCCCGCTCCACCCTGCGACATTGTCAACAGCGCTCGCCACCCAGCTGGCATGGCGTGCCTCGGTCGACAGGACGGAGGCGGCTGCGGTGAGGTAGGCCTTGGAGGAGATGTACTGGGCTGCGCCAGTGTAGGCGGACACGCCAACGCCCTCGAGGGTCTGGGAGAGTGCGGCGAAGGAGGCGGGGGAGGTGTACGGGAAGGAGTACGTGCACGGCTGGGTCGCGTCCTTGCCCAGGGCCTTGGAGAGGAAGGCGACGTGCGCGGCTAGATGAATAACACGTCAGAATCAATTGTAGAAGATATTGATATTGACGGGGGACTGACCTTCGTGGGCCGCGACCTCAGAGAAGCGGCCCCTTGCGTACGAGGGAAGGCCAGCGGAGGCAAAGTCGGCCTCGGAGTACTTGGCGAGCGCGCCCGCGTAGAAGGCGTTCTCGAGGTGCTCCAGGGTCAGAGCAAAGTTCAGCACCGTGGTGTCTGCGGATTGAGGTTAGTTTATGTTCTCTTTCAATGCTGGAACAAGTGAGGCGCACCAGTGATGGCGGCAGAGCGCTTGGTAGGAGCGGCAGCACCGAAGGCGGCGAGGACGAGGGTGGCAAGGGCGAAGGACTTCATGATTAATATTGAGAAGAGGAGGTGAGGAGAGGTGGGTAGGGAGGATGAGGAGGAGGGGGGGAGTGGATCTAAAGTCGAGGACTTTGGATTGAAGATTTCGGGCTGCCGTGGGTTCGTATTTATAGTGTAAATCCCGACGGCGTGTACGCATACGAATTGGTCATTGAAAGTGAATTAGAATGAGCAGATGAGTAGGCCGTCGGACATCTCGGTGCATACCTGCTGACCGGTTACCTAACTTCTCACCCATGCCCATACCAGCCCGTATTTGCCTTTGATTTGCCTTTAACTTCTCTGCTTCTCGTTCCCTTAAGCTTCTCCGCGCACAATTCTTAGGCCATTTTCTGGCTCATCGCGCTCATTGCTAAACAACTCGTCGCACACAACTCGAACGACGAGGGATGTAAAGGCAGTAGGATTCCAAACGCAACCCCTGACGAACATGCCATTTTAAAATTAACCCTGCCCGGGCCCATGGCCAGATGATCGCGATCGAGGCCCGAGGAACAGAAGCATCCACATTGTGACTGGGCAGCGATCGATCGAACCGGAGGAATCAGAAGCCAGGGCTCGTCGGACTCGGCCATGTCGGAGCGTGACGTCATGCGCGACTCGGAGGATGCTGTCAATGTCATGTCTTGTGCCTCGAGATGTGTACATGTTGTCAACCGATGCATAAACTCAACATATGCTTGATGATACTGCGTAATACAGCGGGAAAATGTGCAGCTGCACAGTGCCCGCATCTAAGACCGTAATAAATCAAGATGAAAATGCACATCCACATGGACGAATCCTCAATATTCAATCCCAATTCAATCCCGAGTCACAAAATCCTCTCAAGCTCAGAAGTCCTCCAACGTACCCTGAAAACAAACAAAACAAACACGCAAACCCATAAGCACGGACCTCCAAAACAACCAGCACCAGCCGAATGGGGGGGCGGGGAAGGTGCAACAGGAGCACTCACAAACGCATTCATCCCCTCCACCGCACACCCCTCCAGAATCTCGCGCGCCCCGCTCGACGTGATAAACACCACCTCCGCGCCCCACTCCGCGTAGATACTCTTCAGCAGCCGCACCGTGTCCGGCCGGCCGCCCTCCTTCTTCGAGTCCCAGATCGTCTGCCGCTCGGGCGCGATGTTCCGGTGGATCAGCCCGCTGATCGTGGGCCCGAAGTTCTTCTCCTGGTCGGAGCCCAGCCAGAGGAGGTACCTGGAGATGAGGACACAGCCTTTCGTTGAGGATCCCGCGGTAGAGAATGATTGAGGGATAGAGACGCTAGAGACGCACCAGTTTGGATTCTGGATACACACGCTCAGCGCACTCCCGATCCCCGTCCCTGTGCACAACCGGATCCCGCGCCTGTAGAGCGTCGTGGAATGCGATACCCCCGGGAACTTGAGCTGTCTGGTCCATAGCCGCGTCTGCGTCTGCGCTTGTGTCTGACTTTGTTCTTGCGCTTGTGTTCGTTCAGCGGTACTGGCTGTGGAGGTTGAAGTGCGGTTGGATGCCGCGGAGGCGGCGTTGGAACCGGACGTGGACGCGGTGGCGAGCGCGTGCGCCATGAGCCGCTTCGTGTAGTCCCCGCGCGCGCCGCAGACCATGTAGTGGCAGTCCGCCTGCGCGCCCTCGGAGATGGTGCCGAAGGGGTGGTACTCGAGCACGGGCCCGAGCGAGATGCGCGAGACGAGGCCCTGCTGCATGCCGCGCGCGAAGCGGATCACGATCACCTGCGTCGAGGGCTGCATGGGCGATAGTGGACAATCAGTATTCAATTTCATTAATGCAGATCCACGCGACGGGGACTCACGACCTCAATGTCGACCTTTACTCGGCGGACGCAACACCACGGGAGAAAGGTCCTGTGCCAATTATAGATAAGATGGGATTTATCCGACGGTGGGGAGAAGGACGCACAATATGGTCATGAAAATCACATAGTAGAAGTTCTGCGTGCGCAGGAGCTGCTTGAACAGCGGCAGGCCCATCTCGTTCCAGATGTGCTCCGGGAGGTTGAACATGTCGTCGAGGATCACGAACACCCAGGCTTTGCATGTCCATTAGGATCATCATCACGAACGGGCGTGCGTAGAATAATACTTACTCGCCGAGAGCCCCAGCCACCCCACGAAGCGATGATGCCTCTCGAACACGCTGTCATAGCCCAGTGACCGTCAGCATACACCCTGTAATTTTCAGAAATAGCACACGGAATCAGACGCACTTGTGGTGCGCACTCCTTACCCAAGGGAACGCGCTCGCGATGCTGATAGCCAGCGTCAGGTTCACGATGATCCCCGCGACCAGCGGGCCGTCCCTGTCCTTCGGGTTGTCCAGCAGGATATTCGTGACGCGGTAGACGAGCCAGAAGAACCCGGACGTCGCGCAGCCGGAGTGGATCCCGCCGATGTGCAGCAGGAACGACGTCAGCGCGAGGCGCAGCCGCAGCGGCGCCCAGCGGCGCGAGAAGTGGAAGAGCGTGTTGACGGCGAGGTAGAGGCCGCGGAGGAAGAGCTCGTTGCGCACGAGGATCGCGGCGAGGAGGTTGCCGAGGACGAGCGCGCCCGTGTATTTGTGCGCGTAGGGGAACCTGCCGATGGAGGCGAGCAGGACGCCGATGAGGTTCAGGACGACTATGAACACGAAGAGGCGGCTGCAGATAAGCGCATCGTTAGTCAAGCAGCACCAGGGGATTCGGACGTGAAGGGGTGGTGGTTAATAAGCCTACCGATAGACGTTAAAGTCCATGAGAAATGTGCGCGTCTTTCCGAGCGGCTGGTGGGGCGCGAACGGTGCGCCATCGGGGGACTTTTGCATGAGGAAGCGCTTCCCGTTGTACGCGCCCTCTTGCGGGCCCGCCGCCTGCACGCTCCCCGGAGCAGACTCCGCGTACGGCTCGCGGGCGTGGTCGGGATCGGGAAAGACCTCCTGCATCTCGCCTTTCTCCGCGTCGTGCGCATCCTGTGTCGGGGAGCTCATCGCTTGTCGTGAAGTTGTGATATCGTACAGCGCAGAAGCAGAGAAGATGGTGGTTCGAATCACAGCGAGGTGGCAGGCAGCGGTGGCGAGGGGAGGCCATTATCACAACGTGCAATTAAAGCTTATATCCAGGCAGAAGCAGCCGAGTTCGCAAGGTCGGTGCGTGCCCGAGATCCCCGCGGACGAAGCGCATTTCCCACCAGATCGCGAGCGAATTATGGAAATCAGAGTGGGGTATGGGAATCCCCGACTTGCATGTGCGCGTTTATCTTGCACACTTGTGAAGCGACGGAGAGGATTTTGAGGACAATATTACCTCAGTTGACCACATCACCGGTAGTCGAGGTCAGGAAAAAACCCGGATCGAGGCCGCAGAGTGGGGCATGCTCGGGGATGACAAGCTCCACGAAGGTCATCAGGCGATGGTGATGGTCAAGAGTCAATTGACCGAGCGTGGTGACTGTGGGCAATGACGCATTAACGTGTCTTCGCGCACCTTCTGGCCTAGGCAGTGCTTCATCAAGAACTCGAACTCGCTGAGCAGAAATGGGAATTCAAAGGAATTTCGTCTTCAATACGTTAACGTTCAATCTTGTCGAGTTCTTAGGAAAGATATTTGCGTGCCGACGAAATGAAAGGCAAACCAGGACGCGTTTGCTTACGTGGCGGCAGTGAGTCCAAGTCACGGAGCCTATGCCGCTGTCTTCCCTTCCTTTCACCAACCTTCAACTTGCCTTCAACCACGTTCCAACTCCCTCCTCAGATTTCGCGAGCAGCTCATTATCAATCTCACGCGCAATGCATCTCTCATTGTAGCCATTTTGGTCAAACTCAGTCGATTTGCCGAGACGTTCACGCTAAAAACCGGCCAGTAGTGTCCTGCGCCGAGATGTCCGACCCCGTAATCATCGATCATCTGCCCATTATACTTCCAAACGCTAATTTTACTTCCAGTCCGCGATGGCCGTGCTCATCTTCCAATGACCAATTCGTACACACCTTCAGGTAGTTGGTATAAATACGAACTCAGCGCAGCCGGAAATCTTCAATCAAAAGTCCTCGACTTTCGACCCACTTCCCTAGGCCTCCTCCTCCACTCCCTCCCTACCCACCTCTCCTTACCTACTCTTCTCAATAATGCAGTCCTTCGCCCTTGCCACCCTCGTCCTCGCTGCCTTCGGTGCTGCCGCTCCTACCAAGCGCGCTGCTGCCATCACTGGTGCGTACATTTCCCTAATCTTCCGTTCGAGAGAACACGTACTGACTTCAATTCGCAGACACGACGGTGCTGAACTTCGCGCTGACCCTCGAGCACCTCGAGAACGCCTTCTACGCAGGCGCGCTCGCCAAGTACTCCGAAGCTGACTTTGCCGCTGCCGGCTTGCCCTCGCAGGCAAGGGGCCGCTTCACCGAGGTCGCTGCGCACGAAGGTCAGTTTCCTCGCGTCCATCTCCCTACAGCGTATTCTGATGCGTCATCCATCTAGCCGCGCATGTTGCCTTCCTCTCCAAGGCCCTGGGCAAGGACGCGACCCAGCCGTGCACCTACTCCTTCCCGTACACCTCCCCCGCCTCCTTCGCGGCCCTCTCACAGACCCTCGAGGGCGTCGGCGTGTCCGCCTACACCGGCGCCGCGCAGTACATCTCCTCCAAGGCCTACCTCACCGCCGCTGCGTCTGTCTTATCGACCGAAGCTAGGCACGCCAGCTATGTGGCGAGTGCAGTCAACAATGTCGCAGGATGGAGCGGGCCCTTCGACGTCGCCCTCGGGCTCGACTCGGTATACTCGCTCGCTGCGCAGTTCATCACCTCCTGCCCCAGCTCGAACCCGACGCTCCCCGTGAAGGCCTTCCCCAAGCTCGCGTTCCCCGCCTCCGCCGCCCCCGGCGCATCCGTCGCGCTCACATTCGACGTGCCCTCCGGGATGAACGCCGAGGACCTCTTCGCGGCGTTCTACACGGGCACCGGCACCGAGTACGCGAAGATCTCGAGCTCGAAGCAGGTGACCATCCCGGCTGACTTAAGGGGGACCGTGTACACGGTTATCACGACCAACGGCACTGCGTCTGCGGACGCGAACACCGTCGCGGGTGTGGCGATTCTGGAGTTCGAGTTCGACCCAAACGGCAATCTTATCGCTTGAGGGAGTTGATGAGCGGATATGGAAGGGATTTAGTTGGGATTTAGTTGGGATCTGCATGTATCTAGCGTACCTACAGTTTGCTTGTTTGCGCATTAAGTATACCCCTAATTTGCATTTATCGTCTTGCATCTCGCTCTCAGGTTATTCCCCGGCCATGCCTTGCGATGTCTTCTTGGAAAGTAATTGGTTGCATTCGCCGAGCAACTGGAATAATTCACGCTGTGCAAGGAACATAACTCCCTTCAGCTCTGATGATGCCCTGTTGTACATCGCCGTCAAGCAATGAACACCAATGCGAATCAAAATCGGATTCCAGCATCGCAACAACCGCATCGCCGTGGGCTCCGCGCCCGCCGTCCCGTGCGTGTAACCGCCTGTGTGAACTGAGCAAGCCTTCAACGTGTATGCACAGTACGTCTCCATTAGTGGTATTTTAGACGGTAACGAGTGTACCGAGTCCTGTATGCGCTGATCAAAACTCCGGTGGTGGCAGTTGACTTATACGTCTGAAGGGGGATATCGGCGGCAGCTGGAAGGTGCAGCATGGGATTGAAGTTTGATCCAAGATATAAAAAGGCTATATTTTGATCGGGGCGCGTACCAAATATGTCGTGAAAGCGAGCCGTCCGCCTCTTTGCACCTGTGCCTTCACCATCATAAGTTTCCCGTCGCTCTGCAAAGCCTCCTCGACGAATGGGTTCCAAGCAACGTCCCAAAATTCATCCCCGCCTCTCAACTCGGACGCGGGAATTACTTTTATGTTGACGGGCACTTTGGTGTAATCTAAGCTGAAGATGAACTCTGACGGGGTGCTGTGGACCAGTGAGGCTTTGAGTGATGTGGCCAGCTTCTCCAGGCATTTGCCGTTCCCCAAAAATTCGTTTGCGACGATTTCACCGAAGAACCCTGAGTCTGTCGAAGATATAGGGACGTGGATCCCTTCTGTCGACAATGCAAAAAGTAAGAAGTCATGAAGTGGCCCTAATATGTTCTGCTTACCCCGAAGAAGTCGCTGAAGTTCTTGACATGTCAATTTATGGGATGACCAATCCATCCGTTGGCACTCCCTATTGCAGTAAAACGTTTGAAAGCACCCGCTGCAGCGAAGTAGTTCGTCATGGCCGATAAAGGTCCTGCACTTCACCGCATAGTCAGTATGCATGCACAGTAGACGCGGTGCACCATAGAAGGGGCGTACGTTCTTACGACCGCAGTAGTCGCGATTTGCGTTTGATTGGTCGAAACTCTCCTTCAGTGCAATGCGCTCCAAGGCAAGCGCTTTGAAGACTGCCCATGCTTCCCAGATCGGACCTCCCGAGCCACCATTGAGTTCCAAGCGCGCGGCTCTTCGTAATGCCTTGGCTGCCGAGCGCACAACTGATTTATACACAAGATATTGGCACAGAATATTGGAGAGTAGACCTGAGCACTGTAGGGAATCACTTTCGCTCGATCGTGTTAATCGAGGCGCCGATTTCAAGATTGCAGACAGAATGCCGGCATCCAGTGACTGGGAGACCCACGAAGGTCCGTTGCTTGCCATCATCGCATTCGTCAGTGTGCAGAAGCACACCTCCACGCACTTCCGAACCATTGTTTCATCTGCAAGCCAACTTTCCGGCTGCTTTGCCAGCCGCAAGAGCGTCTTTACCACCAAGGGAATCGTGCCCTGATCCAACATAGCGAGTACAATTTGAGGGGCTGGGCCGGAGGAGAGGTTGCTTATAAGCGAGATGTGAGCATATATTGTCTGGAAATTGGGAGGCGTCGCCGCTAGCACGGCATTCAGATTCTCGATAGTGTGGGTTGCAACAGCTTTTGCACTCCCCAGCGTGGCGATAAGCTCAAGCAGATAGTTCGGTGTCGTATGCGGGGTTCGCACGACATGCAGCGGATCCAGGAGTCCATTCAGCGTTATGGTGGAGGGACTATTGAACTGTGCCGTCGCAAACATCCTCTCCATGTCGGGGTAGCGTCCTTGATCCTTCCAGTATCCCGCTATCATGGTGATTACTCCTGGGGTGGATGTCACATCTCTGCGAAGAGCTTCGGAGGTCGACATGGTGAATAGCGTCGAAAACATCGATACGAGGGCGGATAGCTTGGATCCGTACCTGTCCTTTTGGCAGCACTGGTCGTTGAGAAACTGTAACCATCTCCACATCCCAGGCCAAACTTTCAAGAAACATGTATCCAGCTCCGCAATGTCTCTTCGCAAATGTCTCTTGCAGGCCACCACGACCCCACACGCGTACAACACCAGCTCGACCGAGCGCTTGTTTCGAATGGTAGGATTGGGTGTGTTCGCAGGAGGAGCTTTGGCGCAGAAGTATTTTTGAAGAGCCGCCTGTATCTCTGCAATCGGAGGCTCGAGAGCGTTTTCCACGAGCTTCACAAGCTGCCCTAGCTGCTGCTTCTGCTGCTGGCTGCCATCCGGCCCAGCGGCAATTGGTGACGTCGAGATGGCTGACATTAACTGTGAAGACGAAGGAAAGGTTGGTGCGGTGTCAGAATGAGCCGAGTTATCTGCAAAATGACGCATACGTGAATATCAATGTTCTTTGGAAGGTAGTACTTGAGCTCGTTGGATGGCAACAAGGATGAGGCGAGTGTTTTAACGACGATCTGTCGACGATGTGATTCGGGGAGTGGCAGTCCAATTCGGCACCTGTACAGATGTCGGATTATATGCCGCCTCGGCCAGCTTGCACAGCCTAGTCTGGCGGGGGGGTCGAGTCTCGTCTGTAAATCGTCAAGCGCACAGGCGGGGGCATTGATTATTATATAGACCTACTGCGCATCTCTACCTAACTACAATACTTAGAGGTGAACGGGGCATAGCCTCGTAGCAGTATAAGTCATGGATACAAAACAAAACAACAACAACGACAACAACAACAACAGAAACTTAATTTAAGCAACAAAGGCTACCTCCAGGGCAGGAGCCTCTGCCGCACACCAGGTGAATGCGAGAAGATAATAAACGGGCCCCAGGCTGCCAAAAGAAGTGCGATGTGTTCTGTGCCGAATGGCGTAAGTGTTTGTCGGTGGTGGCCGACGTCGACGAGAGTGGAGAGCGTGACAAGGATCTGGACGAGGAAGAACATGCTGTGGGCAAAATGTCAGATATTGGGCACACGGTATGTACGGGGTCACCGGTCACCGGCCAGGGACGGGTGAACGTACCCATGGAACAGAATCAGCCGCCATACAAGGGGGATAATCTTTTTTTGCGGAGGTGTAAGTTGCGAACGGCGTGATATTCCTAAAACACGTATGAATGTCAAGACCAAGCTCCCGTGAAATAATAGAATAACACGCACTGTCGAGACGGATAGGAGCTTGCAACTTCCGGCCAATCTTTGTTTGAACCCCATCCTCCACATCTGCGTCCAGCGCGTCTTCTTCCTCCATCACAGCAGGGTACGCGAGCGGCAATTTACTATCCCGCCAACTCGTTTCCACAGCCGCCGATGTGGGGGATACCGCTCCCCGCGGATTGCAAGGAATGTGGAAGCGCGATTGCGATGTTTGTGAGGGTGATTTGCCGTGTTGGCGGTGCTGGTTCCCAATCGAGATCACACTAGGCGGCTTCGCGGTCGCGTGCCTTCCGCCCATACTGAGACTGGAGGGGGACCGCCCGGGAGAAAGCTCGTCCATTTTCGTCCATCCATCCACATCGGTGTCCTCGTCCAGCCCAGGCTGCGGCATCCGCACCATCGCGGGGACCGACACTGCAAACTGGTCTGTCCGTGGGCTGGCACCGAGATTGGTTGAGCTACGCAGGGTGCTCTGGATCCTGTGTATCCGCGCGACCCGCACACCCGCGTACACAGTGAGCCAGAAGCACGGGAAAGACTCTATCATCGGCATACCGGCGTACCCGAGCAGGCATATCCAGAGATGGCCTGTAACGTCCGCATGGAAGTTGTCGGAGGGCGCGTAGGCATCGTGGGTGACCACTAGGACAATCTGTGTCACTGCGAACACGGTAGGGATGATCAGGATTGGGATGAGGTATACGTGGCGCCAGCTTAGTGTTCTGCTTAGGAAGTCAGAGGAGTGAATGGGTGTGGAAACAAACTGACGTACGCTTTGGCACCGTTGACTGACTCTGGCCAGATCACAGAAGCGGTAATGGCCCAGATAAAAGTCAAGGCTACGCCGTTGAGAACGAGAGCCGAGTAGCTGATGATGAATATTTGGGCTGATGGGGATACTTTTAGACGAATGACCAGCGGTGAGTGTATCAAGACTCACCGAGACGAAATGCGTCAGGCATTTGGAAAGGGTCCATGTGGTATACCATTCCTACATTCCAGGCATTAGAAAGCGAAATCCTGAGATAGCTGAATCGCACCTAGACAGAATATCCCTTCGAGTGCAGTAACCACACTGCAGTATAGCAAGGGCAACCACCATATGTTGATAGTGCGTGCCAGTGCAATCATAACCACCCAGCAGGCCAAAGTCCCAGACACGCTCAAGCCAAACCAAACAGCCTTCAGAGCGAATGGGAGCATGTCGATGCTATTTAGATGAGTGCGCAGCAAGTGAAGCGAGCACTGCCGTGGGTGCACCCTTTCTGTGTTTTATTTCATTCATTAGGGACCCAGAAGCATGAACGGATATGTCGCTTTCGTAACGAGTGCCACTTTGATAGCAAAGGGCAAGTAGAGTCCATTCGCTAGCAAAATTTTGCTTACGTTTGACATAACAACTGAATTGAAACTGAATTGAGTGGAGCGCGAAAACTAGGTGTCAACTCGCTTGGCGTAAGTATACTCTAGTTGATACAAAGTTGATACATGTGACACAGACCGTTCGCGTTTCAAATCGATTCTGCCCCACCTGCCCCGGGCCGCTCCTGCCCGATATGCTCAATAACACCGACACAGCTAAGCACAGTCCCACCACAGCCCACCACTGTGTCTTACGATCTTGCTCTACTCTTTATCCTCTTGTCCTTGCGATAATTCAACATCTTTCACATTCTGTTTAATTATGTCTGCTGGTAATCGAGGGTATATACGTCTCAAAAAGGTCTCATTGTCTCAGTGGCGGCTCACATGAGCGCTGCGGATATTGCAATTTGCAAAGGTAACCCACATATCCGAGCGGTCGGTGTTATTG
>KV417710.1:0-10096 GCA_001630335.1 Athelia psychrophila
GTTCTAAGCAATAAGAATGTCGGTCAAACGTGCAAGTTCAGTGAGCAGGATACTTGTGGGATACTCACTGCTGAGATAGAGTCTTCTGGACATTTGATTGTGGATATATGTTAAGGGAGGTTGAGGGAGGTATGTAGAGGTAGGAGACAAGGGTTTATGTAAGAAATGGTGTTGCCGCGGAGGTGAGATGAAGGTGAGGCAAGCCTAACCCACAATGTATAGGACGCTCCATAGATCCGGGTGGAGAAAAACAGAGCTAGGGCCTGCTCTGTCTGTGTGGAGCAAGTGGGCCATCGTTCCGCAGCAGATCTTGTCACGGCGTCGTATACGTAGAAAGTCGAGCCAGCTGAGAGCAGTTGCCAGTGGTGCTGCTATTATGCGTACACATCAACACCAAATTAAATTCGTGGAGTGCAGAAGCGAAATGAAGGTGCTGCATTGATTGTGATGCCATTGGAGCACAAGAAGTCGGAACCACGAAGGGAGGACCAACGTCGGCTCGGCGATCCCGCATTATCGGTGCTAGAATCAGGAACATCGTTGCATTGGAAGCACAGCATACTCGTGGAGCTTAATTAGATGTCGCAGGCGTCGGCCGGAATCAGCGCTGTGGAATCGCGTTGACGTGGACGCCGGATCGATAGCAGTTGTCGTCGTGGCCCAGAGGAAAGATGGGATGCCAGCGCTTGAGCAATAGTCATGTGATGTGGCCATGTTCAAGAGAGCCGATGGCAATTCAGTTAGCAAGTGATTCGAGCTATTACGATCGAGATCCCTTCAATCCAAGGCAGGCCCTTGATCTTGATAAAATCGGATCGAGCATCAAAAGTACTGTGCCCTTTCGTAAGTAGGGCCGCACGAGGAAGGAGCAGGTTGGGAGCACTCAGCACAAACTCAGCAGGCGACGGAGCAGAAGAAACCTTCATGATTCCTACTGTTCCTAGTCGTACATGAACACCCATAGATATCATATGTGAATATCCATGTCTATGGTACGGTGTGTGTACATGTGCCAATATCTATGATCGATCATCCACGTCTCCGAGAATCACTATGTAAGAGCCCCAGCCAATTAAACGACCAACTATTATATATTAGCCTCCAGGCTTCCCTACAGTAACTGCCAGTGCGCCATATTTCTTCTCGCGATAGGAAAGGGGGAATACATCTCGCGTGAGCCCCAAGATAATCAGCTTAAGCCCCATAACGGAAAATTTTGGAGAAAACCTTCCTGTCTGCTATCACGAGTTGATCGTGGATATTGCAGAGTCCTGGAGAAAGAATTTCCTGAAAATTTACTATCTTTGCAACGTTGTACCCACAATCGGGAAAGCTGCTCTTCCTCCCGGCAGTGCCATTGGCAATTCGGCACCACACGACCGAGCTGAGGCAGATCCTCGGAAACTTGATGATGATTATGGTTTTGATATCACAAGCACATGGTGTACACATAGCCTGCATAAGCTCTTGTAGTGTTTTTCGATCGGTACCACTGCTCTGTGGTCATGCGACTGCTGTCGAACAGAGATGCTGCTGAGGGATGATGGGTGTCACCAAGAGTCTTTGATTTATTGGAGGGGGTGGAGCGGGTCTTCTTCCGAGTCACAGTGCTAGTAGCCTTAGACTTTCGTGCAGGTGCCATAGTCTCAATGTTGCCTGCAGGGTGATGCAGAAGAACCAAATACAAAGTGTATGCTTGCAGCAGTGCCGATTGACATTTCCCAAAACACACCCTTAGCACACAGGCAAGATCACGTTGAAGCAGCTTGCACTAAATTTGATTGAGCTGAGCTGCGCAATTCACACAGCCGAAGCTGAGCTGTGAAGCTGCATTGGTTTGAGGGCAAGTGATCGAGAATGACAGTCAAGAGCTACACACTAAATCTCACAGTAAACTACTTGCACCGTATTTGTAAATCTGGGCTTGATATGGCCTACATATCATTTTCTCCCGTAACAATAAACAACAACAACTTGGTATAATCACACACAACTCGTATCAGTATCCAGTATCCACCACCCCCATCATACAAGTCTAAGAATACAAAGCCCCATCTTCCATTCTTCCATTGCCTTAAGGCTTAAGCTAGGGCACCGACACCCCAAGCACCTCGCGCCGCGACTTGGACGCCGCGTCGAAATACGGCTTCTCCCCAATGCCGACGACGCGGTTCCCCTGCCTATGCGCCTCGTAGTCGTTCGTCGCGGTGTGGAACGTGCAGCGGTTGTCCCAGATCGCGAGGTCGTTCGCGCGCCAGCGGTAGCGCACCTGCAGGTCGTGGTTCTCCGCGACGTGCCGGAAGAGGTACTCGAGCACCGTGTCGGACTCGTCGGGGGAGAGCTCGACGATGCGCTTCGTGAATCTGCGTATGCATAAGATCGTGAGATAAGCGTAAGAGATGGAGCTAGGGAGTATAAGGCACGTACGTGCGGTTCACGAAGAGCGTCTTGAAGCCCGTGACGGGGTGCGTGCGGATGACGGGGCTGTAAGCGAAACCGATAAGTGATCAGTGACAGATTGGTGATAAGTGATAAGTGGCAAGCGATCAGCAATAAGCGATAAAAGTGGGCATTCGACGCTCGGTCGGGTCCCCGGGAGGAGGTATGCATGGATCATGGATGTGCGAGAAGCGAGAAGCGAGAAGTGGGAAGCGGGGAGTGGGAAGAGGGAAGCACGTACTGGACAGCGGTGAGCTCGCTCCCCGTGTTCTCGGGCGAGCCGCGCGGGTCCTGGATCGGGATGCCGGTGCGCTGCGCGTGCTGTTGATGGGGCGTAAGCAAGGGTTAAGGGACAGTACTAGTGGGAGGGCAAAGGGAAAAGGGAAAGGGAAAGGAAAGCCACCCACCTCCATGAAAAAGTCCGCATTGTGCACGGCAGTGAGCCCCTCGAGGAAGCGCGCAAAGGGCGGGGAGAGGCTGTCGTACGCCTCGTACCCGCTCGCCCAGAGCGTGTCGCCGCCGACGGGGGGCAGGGTGTGCATCTTGAGCAGCGCGTAGTCGGACGGGACGCGCTCGAAGGTGATGTCCGCGTGCCACAGGCGCGAGGCGCGCGTGTGCTGCACCAGGTCTGCGCGCGCGATGCCGCTAAACATTCAATCAAGCACAAGAGCAGGGTCAGCATTCCACATTCCACATTCCACATTCCACAGCATATCAGGGGGCGACAGGGACTGGGACTGACCCCTTGGAATCGATAACAGACACCTCCGCGCCGAGCTCGCTCGTCTCCTCGCTGATCGGGTGCCGGTGCAGCCCGCTCGAGCTCGGGCGCCCCGAGCACGCGCCGAGCAGCTCCGCGAGGCGCGTCTGCTGCGCGATGGTGATGTCCTGGTCGGCGAAGAAGACGACGCCGCGGTGCGACACGAGCGCCGCGAGGTCCGTCACGAGCTCGCGGGCGTTGGGCGCGGCGAGGAGCGCGGAGAGCTGCGTGGTCGGGGAGGGGAAGCGCGTGCCGATGTGCAGCGTCTCGTCGCGGTGCGGGAAGTCGACGAGGGCGCTGCGACGACAGGGGCAGGAACAAGCCGCCATCAAGTCAAATTAGGCTCGATTATGGTGTTTGTGGTGAGGTATCGGCTTTGTCAGCACGATAGCTCGAGGTATCGGCTTTGTAAGCACGATACCTCAGGAATCGTTCCGATTGGTTCGGAGCTCAGGGGTTGACCATATATGTAACTCGTTCCTCGCACACACTCTCGTCCCCCGTCCCCTCTTGCAGCTATACACATCTATTCAAATGAGTCCCACCAGATACATGTACTAGTATTACACTATTTGTCCCTTGTGTTTTTGTTCAATCACATCCTCATGCCGAATTACCGCCATCAATAAGTAACATCCTCAATATTTCACAAATTGATATCCTTTAGCGACCCGTCTAGCTTTCAATTCACTCTGATAAATCTATGTTAGATTATTCTATCCCTCCCACACACGCCATGTCATTTTGAAGGGCCGCACACTTGCATGCAGTGTCATACACTAAATGCCCGCTCCCGTGCCCGCTCTCTCTCGGCCCATCCACAGGAGCTTGTGAGAAAAGCGGCTGCATGTCGTGTGCATTAACTTATTTAGCAGTATAGATAAATTTTAAATTCTCTCCAATATAGTTGATGCTTTATCTTTTGCTGCGGCTCGCCAGCCAAATCTGCAATGTTGGCGCGCCGCAGGCAGAGAAAATTTAGTAATTACTGCAAACCCCATCGCGCGAAGTGTGATGCATGCCGCCCGGTTGTCGGAGATGAGAATCCAATGGTAAACAAGGATTTTCCTCTTCCCCCTTCTTTTCTTTTTAATTAATTTGTAGTTATTTATAAGCCACCACAAACACGAAAATCGAGCCCAAATTAAACCTCAAGTTCCACGCGTAGAAAACGTGCCATTTCGAGCTCCGCTCCTTCCTCTGGACATAGCCGAATATTGGCCGAACATACATCCACACACATACATGGCACGATGCTCGCCTGGACCACCCTGGACCCTGGCTGGTCAACCCGCGCCGGCCATTTCACATCTGGAAAACCTCTGGAAAACCATGCCTCACTCTGAACACGCTCATTGCCACGTGCCTATTGATCAATCGCTTCGATCCCATCGCTTGGTCACTGACTCGTCGAATCCAATACTTAACTCAAGTACTTGATGTGGACGCACAGTGACTCGCTTTCCCCGCAAGATCATCAACCACTACTCGCTATATTTCTATAAACTTATACCACCCACACATTCCATCTCACCGAATGTCCACCTCTACCCCACCGTCAAACGGCACTCTCACAGTGATACCAGTTCAACGTTCAGAAGATCCGCGTCCAGAAGGCCCACGTTCGGAAGATCCACATCTGGACACTCGTGCCCTGCTTCCCACGAAGGGCCAGATCATTGTCAGAGGGCCTGGCGTGCTCGCCCGCATGGGATTCAATAAACTGGGAGAAGTATTGGAGAGCGTGGTTACCAAGTGCGCTCGAGCCATGCGCCTAGGCCCCGAGTGCGCCGCTACGGAGGTGATTTTATTTCTAGGGACTGGTGAGAGTCGTGTGAGGAAGCTTGATGAGCTCTATCACTGGCAACAAGGCTTCAAAAACACATCGAAGCCATATCACCCAAATCCCAATCCACCAGATTCAATAAAAAAACTACAAGAATTATGCAAGACATTGATCAAGTACACTTATGGGTATGTGAGCTTCGTATCTTTGTCTATATCACATGTTAACAGATACACTTTCAAAAAGATGCCCTCCCGAGACTCGACTTTTGGCATTCAAGAGAATTGTGATGCTCACGACTCGTTTCATTGGCCTTCGATGCATTTTCGTTGACTCTCTTGTTTTAAAAATGCGAGTAACGTCTTTGGATCAATCCGCCCTATCTCGTTTATGGGGGGGTTCTGCTAGTGACGGCGGCTCAGAGTTGGACTTCTTCCTTAAATTTGCGGTGTATTGCATAACGACTTCTGACGGCATCACATTGGCCGTTGAAGAATGTCCGCCTTCTCATTTGGGGCGCTCTCATCTTATTCAGTGTGTGTCTGAGAACCTGATTCAATCAATATCCTCGTATGTAGGCCCGGCCTCGCTCACTTCTGTGTTCAACCTACTGATGGGATGTTATGCATAGAACTGACGCCAAGGAGCTTTCGAAGCTGGCTGCCACCAGATACCTGGGCGGAATTCTTGAGCTGGCCACTTTTTGGAGTCAAAAAATCAATGACGGCCAGCTACTACAGAAAGGCTCCGTTTGCGCCATGCATCCACCAGAAACCATCCGCCAAGATCGACACTCGCTGTCGGATGGAATATGCAACATCGGTTTTATACTCCTCGAGGATCTCGACATGAATGGAAAAGATCGGGTGACTCCGGAGGATTTGATCCCATTTGATACTGAAGGGATCCGTTTGTTACTGGATGTCTATTGGCGTCATATATCTCAGGCACTGCGCTTCCTCGAGGAAGGGGAGCCTCGAACTGAAGAGTCTCTGCGACTTGTTGCCCAGCTCTGCAACCTTCTCCAGGGGTAAGTGTAAACCCGCACATTCCTTTTCATAAGCAGCTAATTAGTGCTGTGACTTGGGCCGCTCAGCGTTAGGTCCAAGTGTCTCTTCCCCATTGTGGCTGGCATTGCTCTCAAAGTTTTAAAATGGTTGGAAGCCGACAGCAAGACGGTGTCACCAATGCATTCGCAGACAGGCGCGGGACCCGTAGGCGGCGAGGGCAGTTCAGCGGCGGATAGCATTCACGACGAAGGTGATTTTCAAGCGATGCCTTGTGTTCATGGTGGTCTCACAGTTTTTTTAGAGGCGGCGAAGGAAGATGAACCGCAGGGTTCACAAGGCACCCCCGAGTCAGTGGATGATGAACAGTGAGTATCACGCATTTCTCAAATGTCTTCTCTCTCTCAACCATATCCGGTGGGGGCAGCTCAGCGACGGGTAGTATTCACGACGAAGGTGATTTCCAATCAATAGCCCGTTTCATGGTGGTCTCAATTTTTTTTTTAGAATCGACGAGGGAAGATGAACCACGGGATTCACAAGGCACTCCCGGGTCAATGGACGGTGAACGGTGAGTATTGCGCATTTCTCTAATGTCTGCTTTCGCTGAACAATTTCCAGTGATGCGAACGAAGCAGCTTCGACCTCAGGCTCAACGCTGTCAGCAAAGGCCTTGCCGAAGACAAATGTACGCAATATATCAGCGGAATACAACTCAATTTAATGATCATTTTCAGGCATCGAAGACCATCAACAAAGCCGACGATATCATCGCGTGCGTGCATCCAAGTTCTACCTATGTATTTGGCTGATTTAGCAGATTCTTAGGGTCATGGGAGCCACAGGAACCGGCAAGTCAACAGTATGTTCCTCTTTCATCATGATCATATAACTCGCAATACTTATCACATTCATTGATCAGTTCATCAATCTGATCAGCGGGTCTAAGTTGCGCGTCGGTGCAGACCTCGAAGCATGCACCGGCGACGTGGAGGCAACGGCGCCGTTCACCTTCCAAGGCCGCAAAGTGGTGCTGTTTGACATGCCGGGCTTCGACGACACCACGAAGAGCGACTCCGATATCCTCCTCTCGATCACCACATCCCTCGTCAAGATGTAAGTCAGCATGCTCGTCATAACCGCAAGCACCTAGTGACGCCCACAATCATTCCGCCAGCTACGAGAATGGTCAGAGGCTCGCTGGCTTGGTCTACATGCACCGCATTAGTACCGACGTCCACATGGGTGGCACCGCGATGCACAACTTTAATATATTCCGCACGCTGTGCGGTGACGGCTCGCTCAAGAATGTCGCGATCGTGACGAATTTCTGGTCCGAGGTCACCCCCGCCGAGGGCGCCGAGCGCGAGAAGCTGCTCCAGGCAGTGTTCTTCAAGCCAGCTCTCGACAAGCAGGCGAAGCTCCTCCGGCATGACGGCACACGGGCCTCGGCGTCCACGATCATCGCTGCGGTTACAGGCAATGCCCCGATAGCGCTGGACATCCAAACGGAGCTGGTGGACGCGAATAAGAGCATCTTAGAGACCGCCGTGGGGACCGAGCTGAACGGAGCAGGAGCGTAAGTACGCGGAGGACTTGATGGATATCAGGGGGGATATGGACGTGGAGATCGATCAGCGCAATGAGGAGGGTGGAAGGAGGTGCAGACATCGCAGAAGGATTTGGAGGCGAGGAAAGAGCGCGTGCGGACGGACCGCCGGAAGCTCGAAGCAATCGCAGCGCACAGCTGGGGCACGAGGAAGAATGGAAACAGGAGAATCAGGAAACAGGAGAAGCAAGCGAGGGAAGCGCAGCGAGGGAAGGATGGGCACCAAGCGAAGGAGCAGCAGGAGCAGCAGAGATCCGACTTGCAGCGGAGAGATGAGGAAGAAAAGAAGCAGGCCCAGGAGAAGCAGCCCCTCCCACCTCCGGACCTGCCAATGCCATTGACATCACACGACCGAGCTGAGGTAGATCCTCAGTTGACACTTGATTACTTGTGATTATATTTCGATTTTGATATCACGACTGGTATAATCGTAAACAATCTGTACCAGTATCAGTATCTAACACCCTCCATCATACAAGTCCAAGAACACAAAGCCCCATCTTCCATCGCCTTAGGCTTAAAGCTAGGGCACCGACACCCCGAGCACTTCGCGCCGCGACTTGGACGCCGCGTCAAAGTACGGCTTCTCGCCGATGCCGACGACGCGGTTCCCCTGGCGGTGCGCCTCGTAGTCGTTCGTCGCGGTGTGGAACGTGCAGCGGTTGTCCCAGATCGCGAGGTCGTTCGCGCGCCAGCGGTAGCGCACCTGCAGGTCGTGGTTCTCCGCGACGTGCCGGAAGAGGTACTCGAGCACCGTGTCGGACTCGTCCGGCGCGAGCTCGACGATGCGCTTCGTGAATCTGCGTATGCATAAGATCGTGAGATAAGCGTAAGAGATGGAGCTAGGGAGTATAAGGCACGTACGTGCGGTTCACGAAGAGCGTCTTGAAGCCCGTGACGGGGTGCGTGCGGATGACGGGGCTGTAAGCGAAACCGATAAGTGATCAGTGACAGATTGGTGATAAGTGATAAGTGGCAAGCGATCAGCAATAAGCGATAAAAGTGGGCATTCGACGCTCGGTCGGGTCCCCGGGAGGAGGTATGCAGGGATCATGGATGTGCGAGAAGCGCGAAGTGGGAAGTGGGAAGTGGGAAGTGGGAAGTGGGAAGTGGGAAGTGGGAAGCACGCACTGGACAGCGGTGAGCTCGCTCCCCGTGTTCTCGGGCGAGCCGCGCGGGTCCTGGATCGGGATGCCGGTGCGCTGCGCGTGCTGTTGAGAACTGTGACTAGTACTCCGCGGGACGCGTCTAAAGTATAGGGGTTCTGTGTTATGTGGAGCGATACCTTGGGTCTGCGGACAGGTGTTGAACACGGTCCTAAAGTGCTCTTGGTAGTTGGGTGTGAGAACTAGCGGTGGTAGTGTTATGTCTGTAGTGTAGTAGGTTTCAGTGATGGTGCGATCCTTGGGCTTATCCTGTGTACGGGTGGCCCCGGTCACCATATCTCGTCCTATTAACACATGACGCGTCCGTTAGCGCTTACGCTTTAGTGCTGACGTGCTATTAGTATCGCTGTCTCTGGATTAACGGTACGACTGTCCTTGTTTCCGCCTCGAACCGAGTCTAATGGGCTCGTATCAGGGGGGTTAAACTTCTATACTTTTTGGTCGGCCGACCTGAGGGGGCGAGAAGAGCGGCGGGGCGAAGGCGAGGGTGCAGGTGGCGGTCGGAGGTGATGTAGCTTGTAGTTTGTGGCTTAGGTGTTGTGCGTGTTGTGGGTTGTACCAGCGTCGCGGGAAGAGGGGGGAGCCGAGGGAGCGGCTGAAGGGCGTGGCGCTGCTCTGGGACGTGTAGCCGTGCGCGAAGGGGAGGGGCTGGTGCGTCGAGAGGCGCGAGGAGCGGCGCGGGTTGCGGGCGCTCGAGCACTGCCTGGAGCGGTGCGAGCACAGCGTGGCGCCGCAGCAGAAGAAGCGGCTGGTCCTGTAGTGGTAGCGCGTCGTCTGCGCGGAGCGCCTCGACGAGCCGCGCACGAGCCCCGCGGGCTCGAGCTCGCCCGACGTGGCCGTGGGCTAGTCGCTCCTCTGCTCGCTCGAGCCGCGCCTCCACAGACAATAGCTAAGGTTCCCCAGTCAGGGTCAGGGTCAGGGTCAGTGGGGGACTATACGTCTACACGAGACCTTACACCTTACACCTTACGACTGGAACTAACCTGAAAATCGCCGTAGCGCGCGCGTCTGGACCACGTCGTGTGCGCGCGGAGCGCGGACACCGTGCGCCTGTAGTGGAAGCTCGCGCAGGGCAGGCTGATGCGCGACGAGTTCTACGTGTGCGACGGGGGGCAGCCGCCGCTGTGCGAGACCCGCTCGCCCATGCTCCGCATGCTGTCGGAGAGGGGCGGGAAACGCGCGAAGGAGCTCCCCGAGTGACGGCACGTGTTACGCCTGAAAAAGCACCTCCACCCACCGAAAGGAAAGGGAAAGGGAAAAGGGAAAGGTAGTAATAAGGCTGACAGGGAACGGGTAATGGGTAATGGGAATTGGCAACGAATGCGGGGT
>KV417710.1:16767-79826 GCA_001630335.1 Athelia psychrophila
CACACGTGGTCGCGCTTGCCGGTCCGCGAGCTCCGCACGCGCCTGACGTAGCAGCCGCGCCCCCGCCGCAGGCACCCGCTGTGGCAGCAGTCGCTCAAGTTGTGGCTCACGCGCCGGTCCAGCCAGTCGCACCGGCGCGGGTGGCGCAGACGCAGGTGGCCGTCGCGCCACTCGTGGCGCAGCTGCCAGAGGTGACAGAGCTGCCAGAGGTCGCGCAGCCGGCAGAGGTGGCGGAGCTGGCAGAGGTGGCAGAGGTGGCAGAGGTCACGCAGCCGGCGCAGCCCGAGTAGGCGCCGTAGCCGCAGCAGGCGCAGACTGCGGAGCCCGAGGCGACGCAGCCGGTGGCGGTGGCCGCCGCGCAGGCCCCCGAGCTCGTCGCCGCGCCACAGGGAGCCGAGGAAGTGGCCGCAATACCACAGACAGCAGCCGCGGCAGCGACCACGGGAGGAGTAGATTCGACTTTCAAGTTCAACCCCTTCTGTATGAAGGGTTAACGCTAAACGCTAAACGCAAAGAAAACAAGAGCGCAACTATATAACTTAGAACTATGGGATTGAGTACAGATGGGTTGCAGATCATAGATGGTACATGGACGAACTGTGAACATGGACAACGAACATTGGAGAAGACACGAGACTAATATTACGAAATGCATAACGTTATGGTAAGATCGGAAAAAGAAAAGTGAAGTCGAACAACAAGCTCGCTCTAACTGCAGTAACGGAGTTCGGCTTAGTCAACCATCCACGCTCAGACTGTACTCGTGCATTTAGTCAGAGGAAACTGTAAACAAGAAAGCAAACAAGAAGACCGAACAAATATTAATCGTCATCCTCACAACCTCGAACGCGAAGAAAAGCCGTCTTGCTGAGACGTTACGCTTACAGGTCCTTACAGGGTCGATTCACAGCAAGTTAGACCAGAACATCCATCTACGATAATGTTACTGATAAGGTCTAAGAACACTCTATGTTTAAATCGGAATTCTATGCGTGGAACTCGAGCTACTCAGACTGACGTGCGCCTACGGCCAGAAGCGCCCGTCCGTACAGTCCGCTTTAAACCCGACCGGCTAAGGGCTCGGCTCCGGGCGCATGCGTAGTAGCTGAGGGCGTAAGGTTGGAGGTGGAGAGGAATAGGGGGGGTGGGGGAAGGGGAGGTCGACGCAAAGGGGAGGCCCCGAACCAGGGTAAGGTAGACCGGGCTGACACGTATTTGTGAGATGTGACCCTACCAAGTGGCCGGGAGGCTGAGCGCGGACGAGGACTTGGAGTAATTGGTGCTTTTTCTGATGTAGTTCGTCGAGGTGAGCGAGGAGCTGATGAGCGTACGCAGCGAGCGGAGCAAGGTCCGCATACGCCGCCGCAGCGGCGGGGGACGCTCGCCGCACTAGCACCGCCACCGGCCGTCGAAGCGCCCGCGCCTGCTCCGCGACTCCGCCATGCGCCCGCGCCACCTGCGGACCGCGCGCGTCGACTTCCTAGAGTTGCACTTGGCGCCGCCGCCGCCGCTTGCCCCGCAGGCCTATATAACGCAGAGGAAAAAGGAGATGTCAGCATGTAGCATGTCTGCAGCAAGTTGCAGCGATAGCGGGCGGGAGGGGACGGGGACGCACATTGAGGGTGGTGTAGATGCTGCTGCAGCCCGACGTGCACTGCGCGGGGACGGTGGAGATGTTGTGGTGGCGCGCCACGATGCTGTTGCGCGCGAGGATGGGCACCATGTCTCCGATGGAGAGCGCCGACACTGCAATAGTACCAATGAACGTCAGTTCAACTGTCAACGTTGTCAACATCGGCTCGGCCAGGCCAAATTTCTGCATGACATGCCTGCCCGCGAAGACCGGCATACGTGCTAGTGTTCAGTTAATATTCAGTGGACATTGAGCTCAAGATGCGTCAACAAATCTAAAGGCTAAATCTGTATTTCCATGCCCACAGGAATCTGGGTGGTGATATTACGATGACATCCACCTACAAGACCAGATTGAACGACAATTGGCTGGGACAGTTCCAGCCGAGCAGCCAACTGCAGAGTCATGACACTCGTTGCTGAGGACTCTGTGCTGCTTGACTCCAGTCCCACTCCACCCGCGCACAGACGGAGCCGCGGCTCGCTCGTCATGGATCGCGGACAGCCATACAGATACTCTGAGCCGTACGCTGCTCCGATCTCGCCATGGACCCTCCGCAAATTGTGTCACATGCTGCTGGAGCATGAACCACAAGATATGTGTGCAACATTATATTTGCTACCACACTACGCCTCATGCCATCACAGGAGATTTCCTCCTCGTTGGTAGAAGGTGTCGATACCTTGGAGGATTCGCCTCGGACGCCATGCTACAAAGCCTTGCTGACGGCAACGGAATCGGCAAAGGGGGGGAATCAAATGGCTGCTGGAGAAGTGTGATGGATGTGGGAGGGTTTTCGAGACTAGTACTCTCCGTCCGCACCGCACTCTTCTGCCGCGGACCTCAGGCTTGAGCTCCAAATTGGCTACATTGTCTTTCAATTTTCCTTACCCAAGTGCTCACTTTCACACATCCGTTTCTTCCTAGAACTCGAGAGGATTTCTTTAGAGATCCCCAGTATCATTACCTACCACCTTATGAATAATTTTGAATGTGTAAATTGCACTGTGCCTCATAACGGACTGAATTTGCACTCACACGGATATGTTGCAGCTAAGAAAGTACAGATATTTGATGCGAGGGGTGTCGGGGGACTCACATGCACATTGTGAGCTAAACAACAGGCATTGACTAAACCGAGCCAATGCAGTGGGCTACGCTAGAACGAGCTTAGATCGAGTTGTAACAGGGCACAGTACACTCCATGAAATAATCAGTTCTCTCTGGTTCCACATACCACAGCAATGCCCACGGAGCAGACACCACTAGTCTCCGACCAGGATGGTACCTCTGAGTCTGTGAACTTGAAGTATGTGGCTGTCCAGGACACGAAGAAGCCCGCAAAAAAACAGACTCCTCTGCCGAAACTGCAGCTTTTCACAGTGATGCTTGTCCAGTTTTGCGAACCTGTCATTGCATCTGTCATTTATCCATTTGTGGTATCTCTGGTAAACGAGACAGGTATGCTGCATCCTTATTACTGTTCTCTGACGTGTTGTGTTAATATGAAAGTTTGACACCAGGTATCACTAGTGATGTGCTGGGCTGGGCCACAGGCCCGAAGCCCGGCCCAGCCCGGCCCCAAAAGCCCGGCCTGAGCCCGGCCCAATAGTGGGCCTGAGCGGGCCTTGGGCTGGGCTCAGAATGTTCAAAAGCCCAAGCCCGGGCCTGAGCCCGGGCCTGGGTGGCGCACTGGGTGGCGTGGGCAAGGGCATTATGAGTTGCTATGACAGGATTTTTTTTTGCTCGACAGGTGATCACATGATTAAAAATGTCCCTCGCTGTTCTCCTCTATGTCTACAACTTGGTCTATTACCTCTTATGATGTACTGGTGACTGTGCACAAGCTAAAAAGCACGTTTGAAACCCTCTGTATGTTGAAATAAACCGTCCCCGCCTTCTTTCCGCCGCGCCACAGAAGCCCGGGCCTGAGCCCAAGCCCGGCCCGGCCCAGCCCAGGCCTGGTTAACGGGCTGGGCCAGGGATTTCTCGAAGCCCAAGCCCGCCAGGCCCGGCCCAAGCCCGGGCTTCAGGCCCTGGCCCGGCCCGCACATCACTAGGTATCACGGGCGGCGATCAAGCAAAGTCTGGGTATTATGTGGGGATCATTGCAAGTTGCCTTTCGGAGACCTTCCTCAGATGCACTAAACCCTGCTGTTTTTTCAGGAATCTGGGTTCTTTGCATCAGAGGGCTTGACTGCTTTCGCGTGGGGCTGTGCATCCGATGTCGTTGGCAGAAGAATCCCACTAGCTTTTGGCATGCTCTGCCTTGCCGCGGCCATTGCATCATTTGGCCTCTCCAACAAATACTGGCCACTTGTGGTCTACCGGTGTATCCAGGGTATCATGAACGGGAATATTGGAATCTCGAGAAGCATGATTATAGATATCACCAACTCTACTAATGTCGCCCAAGGTTGTACTTCTTGCTTCTCCGCACAGCGAAGGTCTCAAGGCTGATTGAATTCTCACTGCTCAGCATTCTCGTTTATACCAACTTACTTGGGGTCTGGGCGTGGTAGTCGGGTAAGAAGCCTTTCTGCCAGACATGTCGCGCGAAGTCTGATGTGTACCCGAGGCCGCTGATAGGGGGTACGCTCTCACATCCTGCGGAGCAATGGTTAACACTGTGCACATAAAAGAGTATGAATTTCATCCATTGTTTCCCCTCCTGAGTGATTGAGTTTCATCCACTGAATGGATGAAATAATTGAATTTAATCCTGTCACCGGATGAACCAACAGTATGAAATTCTGCCACTAAATGTCCCACTTCAGCCGTTGCAAATTTTTGCATTTCACCACGGAAAGTCATCCGTTTAGAAGATGAAATTACCCGTTGTTACTTTTGCATACTACTGTGGAAATTCATTCGGTGACAAGAGGAAATCATCCTTGCTCAAGTATTGAAATTCATCCGGCAATGAGTTGATATACTCCTTTCTCCACTGTTAAAATCCATCCGGCAAAGAGATGATAGTCCCATGGGAAGTCGAGCAATGTTATGCATTTAAAACACGCGCTCATGCTCGCGTGGACTGTTTTACAAATTTGGTTCCGCGGGAAACAAACTGTCAACACGTACGTATAAACGGCAGGACCCGCACATAGAGGCTGCTGCCAATTCCGAGTCAATCGTCGATCCCATCCGTGATCATCCCATCCCCTCCAAATCCATCCTCCGCCTCCCCTTCACCCGCGCTCTGAGCTGCGCCCTCGTCATCATCAAACATGTGGTCGATGTTCATGCCAAAGTCGGTCTGGTTGTACCCCAGGCGAACACAGTATGCACGGCGGTTCTTCATACGGGCCTTCACTAACTCCTTCGTCGCCCAATCACCGGAAAATTGTCCCAGGAAGGGAAATCTGTTGCGCGCCTAGAAAGCTGGTATGAGTGCTCTTGTACATGATTGACCCGTCAACCACTCACAATCCTGAAGATTTTTCCCACTAGCTCCTGGGGCTGCTTGCCCCACTCGACGCGGTAGTCCATGCCAGACTTATCAGCAATAGCGCGTACCCCACGCTATTGGATAGTGAGTTTTCTGTGTCATTATTGGCAAATATGAACTCACGCGGATTGCCGTGTACCTCTGATCATCCCCACCAAGCCCCATCGTTGTTTGCAGGTTGTACTGGGACCCAGCTGTTCCTCCTGGGTCCGCGATAAGCTTGACAGGCTTGTTCTGTAGACGGCTGCTCTGCTTCTGCACATGCTCTGAGGTGAGTTCCGTTCACATTCAGTTTGGTAGACTCATCATTCCATAGCATATCAAACTCGCCTTCAAGCTCCCTGATTCGGGCCAGCAATGCAGTGTGGTCAGGGCTATCTCCAGGAGCTTCCACGTCGTCAACGGCACTGCCTTTCTTCTTGGATTGCCCTGCTGTTTGCTGAGCAGTCGGAGGAGCAGGGTTTGTGTTCTCGTCTTGGACAGCCTTCTTCCTGGTGTTCTTTGGTTTCGACTTTTGAGGTGTGTTTGCTATCTCGTTTGTCTTCGGAGCTCTGTTAGACCTGGCTTTTTTTGCCGGGGACTTGGCTTGTGGCTCCATCTTAACCTTAATCACCATTTCTTGAAGGGTTTAAACAGATGAAGCTTGAGTACGAGTATGAGATGGATTCGGAATGAATCGGGTCCTGCAAAGTTGGCAAGAATTTTTGCTGGTGGAGTCGGCTTTGTAATGCGGTGCAGCAGTACTTGTTGCTATTTTTCTACAAGTTCTTATTACTCGCCGTGTACCCACACTTATAATCAATCTCAACTTGACCACTACACTGTAACAGAATCATGCTTGGCTACGGTGATTATGGCTTGGATGATCATATCGGGGCTTTCCTACAGTGGAGAAACACTCTGGATCCAGAGACGGATGAGCCTTTCATTAAGCCAGTAAGTGTGTTGAATATTTTTAAAACACTGGTAGTGCTAATTCTCTCCGTCTATAAGGTTGCGCTAGCTCGAGAGATACTTGGGAAGGTGAATGCAGAGGACCGGGAACTTTCTACGGATCTCATGGGCTCAACTGCAGGCCGCCTATATGTTGAACTTGTGCATGTATATCTTGAGGTGCGTTTGATCTCATCACTAAATAACTTCAGGCTTATTCTAAATTACTCAGGATACCTGCCGCCATTATTTAATGGCTCAAGCCCACGCCCCGCAGAGCATGAGGAGCCAGTGCCGTTACACTGCTAGCCCCGTCATGTCATGCGACAGCTGGGCAGCGGCTGACGATACACCACCCCCCCAATGGGTGGACAAGCACAAGTTATCCACCGTGCAATTTGATGTTCAACGAATCGACCTAATGACCCCCATTTACCGCGACTATGCATACCTTGCGGATAACCTGGCCCAGAAGTCGCGGATCCTCACTTGGTGCGAAGATCTTATCGTAAGTCTTTTCACTTACACCCGTATACATTTTTGTAACCCAGCGACATAGATCGAGCCGCCTTTAGAGAGCAGGCCTCGCAAATCTCAGCGACGAGCAGATTAAACTATATTGCCGCCCTGTGTATCGTTTATCAATTACATTGTTGCATCCTCAGGAAATACTCGTTTGATGTAATAAAGTGGGATATGAGCTCGAAGTCGTACATGCAAGCCACAATTTGTAGTCCCCCTCTTGCTCCCTAGCCGCGATCTTAGTCTGCTCTTACACTAAAGCAGCCCGCTTGCCTGCTCTTTCACCTCCTCCCTGAACTTTTGCACACCCCCTTCGCTGTCCTTCCCTAGATGCGCGACGCCGGCGACGTGCTCGAGGCGCTCGATGGCCTCGTCGCCGTCGAAGAGCGCGGCAGTCTCCTCGAGGAAGAGGTTCTTTGTCTCATGGGCGCGTGGACGTGTAGGCGGGTGGGCACGACGTGCGGGAGGGCGTGACATGCGTAGGTGGGTGCGATGTGGCGTGTTGAAGACGTCGGCACAGCGGTTGTGCTCGCCGTTCGCGAGTATGGGGTCCGTGGGTCTACGTGCGCGATGTACGCAGGTAAATGTGCGCGAGGCGCGTGGTGGGCGGGTGCGGTGTGCGTAGGCGGACGTGTGAAGAAGCGCGAGAGATCGGCGGGCTCACGACGACGATGCAGCCGCGTTACTGCTGGCGCGCGAGGTGCGGGATGCCGATTGCGGCCCAGGCGAACGGGATGGGGATGGACGCGCCATGGGGACGTGCGCGGGTTCATGCAAGCTCCCCGCCGCAGCCACTTGCCCTGCCCTCGCAGCTAGATGGGAGCGCGCTTCTGCGATGCGGGCGTTGGTTCCGTGGGGAATAGTTATGGGCGTAGATGGGCGTTGCGTGGGTACGCGTGCACGATGTATGCAGATGGGTGAGCGCAAAGCGCGTAGGTGGGCGGGCACGATGTGCACAGATGGGCGGGCGCGATATGCGCAGGGTCGAGAGTGTGCGCGCCGGTGGACAGAGATGGGGTGGGACGCGTGTTGGAGACGTCGACACAGCGATGGCTGCCCAGCGGGCTGAGTAGCCGCAGCACTCGAGCTGGTTCTGGATGCGCAGGGGGCCGCCGGCGCCGAGCGCGCGGGATGACTGGGAGTTGATCTTGCCCTCGAGATCGAACGCGCGTTGCTTGTACGTGTCTAGGCGTCGAACCACGTCAGCAGGCAGAAGACGAGCGCGCAGTACGACGTCGGGGACCGTGTCGCTGCTGTGAAGCCTGGAGGGAGAGTTTAGGTCAGTGAGTTGGTCTGGCGGGCAAATGTGTTGCAGCCCGGGACGGCGCAGCACGCGCAGGGTCCAGGCGAGGTTCCCGCACAGCCCTAGCCGCCCCGGGTGAGCAATGGGGGTACTTACCTTGGGTGCGCGCCGCCGCGTTCGCGAGTTGCACTTCCTCGAGCTTCTCGGATTCGAGAAGCGCCGCATCAAAGGCCTTGTCAGCGAACACCGACGTTCTGGGTGATATCCCGGGAAGCCTTCAAAGCATCAGGATCGGCCGTCAGATTTGGTAGCACCGCCGGGATGATGCACCGCTTTCCGTCCTCCTCCGGGTCGTCGCCGTCGTCCTGCTCGCGGGCGGCGCGTGATCGAAGCACGTCGTCCGAAGTGGATGGTGGTGGGCGTGCCACGGGGACGTTCACAGTGGGCGTAGGCGCGATGTGTGTAGACGGGTGTACACGGCGGGCCCGGGGCGTAGGTGGGCGGGCGCGATATGCATAGGCGGACGCGCGTTGGAGACGTCGACGCAGCGACGGCTGCCCGGCATGCTGATACCTAATCAGCCCGTGTGCGCTGCGGGGAGCCTCTGGTTAAACTCTGTAATGCAGCGCGCACGGTTGACGAGGTGGCATGGGGCACGGTGCGCCGATCTTGAGAGCCGCCGGGGTTGGGGGTGGTCGTCCATGGGAGGAGCTCGGTGTGGACGTAGGGCGAGCGGGAGACGAGGACGAAGCACCTGCGTATAGGAGATATGTGTTAGTGGTGAATTTCGCCTGCAGCGCGCACGTTAACCCAGGGCAATGGCGTTCGCCCAGTAGCGTCTGTGCGCACTGATGAGGTATGTGAGTGCTCACCTGAACTATGATGCAAGGTCGTCGAGTACGACGTCGGGACTGCGAAGCCTAGAGTGAGAGTTCGTCGCGGAGCGTTGAGAGGTGAGTGCGGGAAGAAAGACGATCAACAACGATCGAGCTGTGCACGTGAAAATTACGACCGCGTTCCACTGCGAGTGGAACGCGCTTGTGGCACCCACTGAGCACCGTCCAAGTTCAATTGCCACTGGACCCATAACAATGTAAGCTACTCAACTTTTTTGACCCATATCTCAGATCTAACACGGCAAACAGGCCAAAAGAGCTCCCCCGTCTGTGTGGCTGCGGCTGCAACAACCAGGTCACTCGCAAGACTGAGCAGCGGCACATGAACGGCCAGGGCCCAGCACGGGTGACTTTTGCAATGCAAGCAGAAAATGAGTACCTCCTTGGTACGCACCGAAAAAATCGCGCCCGGAGAGAGAAGGATGTGCAAACACAAGCCCCTCCCGAATCCGAACCCCTTCCAATAAATGCTCGCTCGTCTTCCCCCCTCCCTCAGCCCATGGATATCGATATGGAAGTCATTCCCCAGCCAAACTTGCGGAGCTCACGGGTTTCTGCTGCTCTCGAGGAGAATATCCACGAGCGTCGCTGGGGCCACAGAGCGAGGGTCGAAGTCGATGGCTCAAGTGATGAGGATGGTGAGGGTGATGGGGCTCCAACCAATTCATCGGATGAGTTTGACGTCGGTGGGGATTCAAGTCCAAGTTCGGATGATGAGGATAGCATGGAGGATCCAACAGGGCTATCCGCTTGGGATTTGCTAGGCGAAGGCTTTGAGAGGGAAGCTCATCTAACTGGTGAGAGCATTTCATTCACCGAATTTTGTCTGCATTGAATTCAAATTTGAGGTTCAAAACAACTGCATGTAAAAGACTTGGATACCATACGTGCCTTCTCCTTGAAAACGCAAGACCATCTCTCGGATAGGACATTTGAAAAACTTCCCTTCATCTTTCCTGACACCTCAGAATCTCCCGAGTACATTACCACAGCGCGTCAAGCTCGTCGTCGTCTTGAGCAGTTGGCCGGTTTCAAGACGGTGACATATGACTGCTGCATCAACAGTTGTATGGCATATACAGGACCACACAGTAGCTTGGACCGCTGCCTCCACTGCAAACAGCTCCGTCTAAACTCACGCGGCAAGCCCCGCCAGACTTACAAAGTTACACCTATCACACCACGCCTTCGTGCCGCCCATGCCAACAAAGCTCGTGCAGAGTTGATGAAGTACCGGGCCGAAGTGCACACGCACACCCCAGGGTTCATGACAGACATTTTCGACAGCTCGCTCTACCGCGAGCTTCTCGAAAAAAGGGTCTCCATAGATGGGGAGGAATTGCCGTATTGCCACTTCTCCGACTCTCGCGACATTGCGCTGGGCTTGTCAACTGATGGCTTCGCGCCTTTCAAGAAGCGCAAGCAGACTACATGGCCCATCATGCTGGTGAACTACAACCTCCCACCCGAAGATCGTGTCCAGAACAACAAGTTCATTCCCCTCGCCGTTGTCCCTGGGCCTCGCAAGCCAAAGGACATGGATTCGTTCCTGTGGCCCATTGTTCGAGAACTCATGCAACTCCAGCTTGGTGTCCCGGCATATGATTTCCTCAGTGACTCAATGTTCATGATGCGTGCCTACCTCATTCGAGTTTTTGGAGACATCCCGGCCGTCTCCATGGTCATGCGCATGAAGGGTCATAACGGCACATGTCCTTGCCGCATGTGCAACATCGTTGGTATCAACGGGCCAGCTGGAAATACATTGTATGTTCCCCTGGATCGCCGAAACCTCAACACCGGTGACGGGCCTGCTGGATATGATCCGTCAGACTTACCCCTTCGCACGGAAGTTGAATTTATGGCCCAGGCTCGGGAAGTTCAATATTCGGGGACAGATGCTGAAGAGAAGAGATTGGCTCAGCAATATGGCATCAAAGGTGTTCCGCTTCTCAGTGTTCTTTCATCCCTCAGCTTCCCTCACTCGTTCCCGTTTGACTTTATGCACAAAATCTTTGAAAACCTCCTGCCAAACCTGGTTTTATTCTGGACGGGCGGCTTCAAGGGACTCGATGACATTGATGGCTGCAGGTTGACCGACTCAGTGTGGGGTGCCATAGGGCAGGCTTGTAGCATGTCTCGCCGGACAGTCCCATCGTCGTTTGGAGCACCGGTGCCTAACATTGCCTCAGAGAAGAGCCAGTTTACTGCAGAGAACTGGTCCTTTTGGGCACTTTATTTAGCACCGGCCCTGCTCAATCGGCGCTTCCAAGATGCCCGCTTTCATCAGCATTTTGTGCTGCTTGTCAAACTAATCAACACTTGCCTCCAATACGAAATGGAGGACAAGGATATCGACGAACTTCGTGTGAATATGGTGAAATGGGTAAAGGTGTATGAAAGGTACGTGCTCTCGAAAATTAAATTTATTCACTTGTACTGATTTAACATGCAGCCTATACTATGGATATGACCCCGAACGATTGTCTGCATGCCCGTTGACCGTGCACGCCCTTCTGCATATCGCAGATAGCATTACCATCGCAGGACCAGTGTGGACATATTGGGCCTTTCCGATGGAGCGCTACTGCGGTGCACTGCTGCCAGCCGTCAAGAGCCGTAGGTTTCCGTACTCCAACCTCAGCAACCACATAAGCGATGTGGCACTGCTGAGTGCAGTGCAGTTTATATATGACCTCGACTTATCCTTCAAGCGCCCTCGCCCCGGAGCAAAGAAAACTCTTACCACCCGTGAATGTAAGTATCAAATGCATTCATTAGGGGTGTCACTGACCGATGTTGCACTGCAGACCCGAAAAGTATTCTTCTCGCACCAAACAAGGTCATTGCAGTCCCGACAACCCTTGCGACCAAGATCGCAGTGAGCCTCGCTACCCGATATGATGTTGATGTGAGGGTTGCACGGAAGTTTGTGCCTCAGCAGCTTTCGCAATGGGGTAAAGTTTCTCGTTTGGAGGGCGGGGACACAATTCACGCACGAGACCTGGTGAACCAGTTGGACACAGATCGCGATGCTTCGTTCACTCGAGTGAGTCCCGTCCACACCTCAACCTTCCATTTCTAATGTCACACATGCTGCACTATAGTATACACAGCTCGTGGACATTGCTGCTCGCAGGCGAGGCGCTAATCCAATTTTCGAGCCGCACGACTTCTATGGTCAGCTGCGCACTATCCTCGAAATTGATATCCCACGGTCACAGCAGCTCGGGACGGCAAATCCGGAGAAGCTGCTCCTTGCTGTGGTGCATGCCTTGAAAACCGAGATCGTACGTGGGGCTGGGGGCGCGGTTCAGTATAAGGAAACAACGGCAGGACTTGGTCGTTTGGATGTGGTTGACCTCGCCACCCTGCAATGTGGTATTGGCAGAGTATCAGATCGTGGTCATTGGGTCTTAATTGACCGCAGCGGTCCTTATGCTCAAGCATCATTTAGTCTTGCTACTTAACATACATTTCATTAGTTGAGCAGATGGAATTTGGCTTGAGCAAAATTTCATACATTAAACGGATTAATTTCATTATCTAAGTATTTCTAATTTACCAGTGCTAACTATCATCTGTTGAAAGGATAAATTTCATCCTTCGAAGATTTGCAATTTGCTTGTGCTAACTATCATCCGTTGAACGGATGATTTCACCAGATGACATTTCAGCCCCCATTTCAGCATTCATCGCTAATCATCCGTTAAGAGGATGAAACGAGCAATTCATCCGATCGCCGGATGAATTTCTGCCACGATTTGGCACACAGTGTCTTTGCTTGACCTTCGACCGTGGCTATGTATACTACGGGCGCTCTCTTCATTGGACACGGATTAAACATCTGGAAATGAAGCGGAACCCACCACCAGCACCACATCCTGTACGGGCCCGTCCCTGTATGCATCCTACCCTAACAGTGCTAAAATTTCGACGACACTTCGCGCACCCCTTTCATTTTGCACAGGATCATATGTCCGTCTAATACCGAACACATGCACCGCTAGGGGCTGTGTGGCGGACGTGCCCAAGGCTTATAAATGCAGACTTGCCTCACTGTGCATCACAGCATCTTCGGTTCTCTTGACAGCCATGTTCAATCACTTGGAACGTTTTTTTAACTCACTCTGGGATAAATTTCAGAAAGACGAGCAAGCTAGGTGAGATCCGTCTGACCTGCTATCTCTTTTCATAGACCTTACATTGATTCCCATACGCCGCCAGGAAGCAGCCACCACCATGGCCATCGTGGGAGTTGGATCCAGATTTCTTCCAGGCTATGTCGCGATGGACCATCAAGCACCCCGAATCCTCGCTTGAAAAGGTTATGGACAAGATCTGCAGCGCGATCGACAGCAGTGACAGCGTGATGCAGCTGATCCCCGACAGCCCGTTTCCAGCTCGCAGCCTCGTCAAAGCATTGGTTTATCTGCTCAGGTTGGGCATAGTACGTGTTGTGATCATTCCCACTCGCGGTCAGTGGCTTACCGTCCAAAATGCACTCAGACTATATCAACAGCGAAGTCGGCGGTTTATGATTTTGCCAAGCAGATCGTACATTGGCTTGGTCAGATCCAGGCGACCCTCAAGGGAAAGAAAAAAGGCCGCTTCTCTCGTGCTACAATCAAAAATTTGTCGCATTTTCGGTAAGCGTACATGTATTGAAAGACAGCCGACGTCTCTAATAGTCTTTGGCCAATGGTAGAGATCTCATCAACGAAATATGCACATGGGCAACTACCAGATTGGTAGGCAGCCACACGACAACGAGCGTGGAGCTTGCTAATATAGATGTTTTTAAGAATGATCATCGATGGTCAGGCATCAAGCATGGGCTCACAATAGCGAAGGAGATCAAAGATTTCAAGGATCGAATTACTAGCGCTCGAGCGTTATTCGTGGTACGTGCGCTGTATCCTTAGACGGTACCGTTCCCTGACGCGTACTAAGTAGGATGTATCATTCATCGAGATGTCTACGGGTATAGATAAGATACTTGAAGAGATCGAAAAGATCAGGCAGCATCAGAAGGATCAACTGGTGAGTATCTGCGCACATGTTGCACCGAACATTATAGATAGTGTTTTCTCCAGAAAACTATCTCCGATATGCTGCGTGCACGGGAGCAAGTGCGGGCGCGGAAAATGTACCTGGCTCGGATGCTTAAGACCGCGGCGAACCCTACATACGATCGTCAGGGCAAGCTACCGTGCGATGAAGGAACGCGAGTTGAAGTTTTGGCTGAGATCATGGAATGGAGAAATGACAATTCCGAGGAGAGCCAAGCCTTCCTGTGGCTCACAGGGGAACCGGGTGCCGGTAAATCTGCCATCACCGCATCTATTGCTAGAGCATGCAAAGACGACGGAACCCTCTGGGCGCAGTTCTTTATCAATCGAAACAACGCCGAGACCACCGATCCAAGGCTGTACTTTCCATCTATCGCTCGTCAGTTTATTGACCACTCTGCCCATCCGGATGTCGCGATCGCTATCGTTGAAGCGCTCAAAGGTCAACCTTCGCTTATGGATGGCATCTCCTACACACAGGCATCACAGTTATTTGTGAATGTTTTGAAAATTGCATGTGCATCTAATCAGGATCGGCCCGTGGTTGTTGTCATTGACGGCCTAGACGAGACCGACGCAACAAAACTAGCAGCTACCGCGCGGATTTTCTCCAAGATATTTTCAAGCTTATCAAGCCAAACTACTCGCAACGCCAAGGTCCTCATTTCCAGTCGCACTGACGATGACATCAGAACGCCGTTTGCGAAAATGATGGATCCCCGGCATGTCAAGCACATCCACCTCGACACATCCGCGCCTTCCTCCATTCGGGATGTCTCCACCTATTTAGGCATGCAGATAGCTCGCATCGTCGAGGAAAACGACCTGAATTGGTTACAATGGCCCGGAGAGGCACGCATGAATGCACTATGCAACCGGGCGTCAGGCCTGTTTATTTGGGCTGTGACCGTGGCAAAATTCTTCCAAGATCAAATTCACGACTTAGGCACAGAATGTCTAAACGACCTCATTGACGCATTCAGTTCCGAGGGAACGGGGGACATCAATGTTCTGTATTGGAAAGTCATCCAGCTCGCCTACGGGAAAACCAAAGACGCCTGGCGTTTTGAAACTTTCCGCCGGATTGTGGGATGCGTGGCGGCTCTAAAGGAACCGCTACCTATCTCAGCGATTTCAAAGCTGCTCGATTTGCGCCGAGATGCTTCCAGCAGCCCTGTGGACGTCATCAAATTTTTTCGCCAGATACGGACTGTGCTGGTCGCAGGAGCTGATGCCGTTGACGGCAAAACAGTTCCCCGCCTCCACAAATCATTCTTCGAATTCATTACTAGCCAACATGCCGATTCAAATTTCCGGGTTGATCTCCACAATGCCAGTGGGGAGCTCGCTTTGCAGAGCATTCGGCAGTTGGGATACATCTCTAAACAAGGAGTGTCTGACAGTGCACCGGATACACCTGAATCGCGGTACGCTTTGCGGTTCTGGGGATCACATCTTGGTCAGGCGGAGAAAGTTGTGTCGGGTCTTTGCGTGCTGCGCTCCAGTCGGGATTTCAAATCAGGCAGTTTGGGATATGTCATGAATCACTATCAAGTCCAATTTTGGGAGGCTGATCATCCTCCGACGAAGGTGGTTAGGGTTACCTCGCGATCACGTAACCTTGCCATTGGCAGCCATAAGTTAATCAGCATATCAGATGGCAGGCTAATCTCCACACACATATCACACTCATATAATTATGACCCGCACGGCCACCACCCTCAATTGATAAACGCAGCTTCCGGGTCACCATTCGTGAGACATGGTCTTCCGGGTCTTCCTCAGACCATGACTGGGCCTTGTTTCTTCAACTTCACGGGTGGATGGAGTGGAAATGAGAATGACAGTGGAAGTGGCTCGGGAACTCAAATGGAGTGGATTCCATTTCAAGGAAGTCGCGACTACAGTGGGCATCTGTGGGCATATATGGATGGCGCGCTTATCCGAAGCAACGGCCCAAACTCTGTTGTTGTGCTTGATTTGAGGGAATTCCCCGACGGCTGGTAGCCAGAACAGATGTAACTACGTAGCACTGCGGCCACGGCCACCGCTTGGACCCGTGCCTAAGCTTGTACTTAGGACTGTATGTAGCGATCGACTCCATTGATATTGTTCTCACTGGACATTGTATATGGGTTGATCATGCGCGCGGCTTCGCGGAGGGTGCGCAGCCATCGAGCATCGAGGGATCCTATCAAACACACCACAATCACAATTATCGGTGTCGATCCACCCGCACCTAGAGAGCACTCACAATAATGTCCAAATATAAATCACTGCTGGGCGAACATGCCCCATACGCCGTGCTCTCAAACAGGCTCTACCTTGTAACACATCCTCGTCTCCCCTCGACCCACTTGCCCGCGCTCCCGTACTTCACCCCCACCGCGCGCTGCACGTGCGCCAGCGTCGTCTTGCGTGCCTCTATCGCAGCGAAGCGCGCCGCTTTGGCTTCCGTGGATCGCAGCGCAGCTTGCGCGGCCCATTGGGTAGATTGATTCTTCGCGAGGGCGGCAGCTGCGGCCTCCTTGTCCGCGAAGGCTGCAGCTGCAGCGGCGGAGTGCTCCGCTCGGGCTTGCTTTCCCGCACCTTCGGAGCATTCGCCCCGTGCGAATGCTCATTGAAGTCCGGTCCGAACGCGGTCAACAACGGGTGCCGATGCGCGAGGAGCCGGTGCACGGTGGCGGCCTGCCTCGCGACGGAGTGCAGGGAGGCGCGCGCAGGGGTAGCGGCACGGTTGTGCGAGGGGACGAAGGGGTCGGGGACTATAAGGGCGTGTAGGGCTTACGAGAGGGGTTGTTCGGTGGGGGCCTATCTTTCTCGTGCTTGTACTTGCGCTGCTCTTTCTTGTGCTTCTTTGGTTTGTTTTCCTTGCCGTCGTAGTGAGGTCGTGACGGTGGCGGAGGGACAACAGCGGCGGGCTTGAGCTCAGGCAACACGCTCGTCTGCCCGCCTTCACTCGGCCCAACACCAACCCCACCACCTCGCCTCGGATTCCCCAGCATCTGGAAAATATACGCAACACTTTCCTCCCGCCTCCGTACGGCGATGATCACCTGCGGGATGTTCGCATTGGCGCCAAACGAGTGCGCGTATTGCGAGATGGTGGGACGCCATAATCTGTGGGGGTCGTAATAAGTCAATGGTGACGAGGACAACAAGGAAACAGTCACTGGTAGGGAATAGAGAATGGCCACGCACGCGAAGAAATCCCACACAAGCAACGCAGACTTGTGCTTGATCTCCATCGCCGGCTTCTGCTTCCCCGTAACAGTATCATCCCCCACGTCCTTGTGCGCCTTGTCTTTGCGGTTTTTTGTCGCCATCGCGAGCAGCTCTCCAAATCTGCGACCTCATATTCCAGCTCAATGGCATTGGCGGTGCCGTCCGCCTCGTGTATAGTCATCTAGACGCGCTGAGTAGTCCTGTTCGCGCCCAATGTCTTGTACCCCCCGGCGCCGCTGGAGCTCATTCTCCCCACCATCCATCATATTATCGTATTTGCCCTGGGAGCTGGAACCGGAACCAGAGCTCGCAAGATATGGCGCCTTGCCCAATTCCTGCAGAAACCGGGCAACCATCAGCCCCAGCGCCGTCGTCCCCAATTCAGTAATCCCGTGCGATCGAAGCCAAGTGTATATGAGAGTGAAGACCGTGGAGGCGCGTGGGTCGAGGGAAAATTACGCTGGGTTGAGCTTGGCATGTTAGTGAAAACTGGGTGCCTGCGGGGCCAGGAAGGGGGAAGTCGTCGAATTCGGGGGTGGCGGCGGTCTCGGAGCCGGGGTGGTGTGCAAGGAGGGTAGAGGAGGTCACGAAGAGGTGGCCGCGAGGGATACTCTATCGTCTTGTCTTTGGTATTTGGGTGCGACCACGACACGGCTAAGTCGCGGACAGGCGGAGGAACGTAGGTGGGCGCGACGATGCTCTTCGGGAGCGAGCCCATGTCCCACGGCGGAAGCAGGAGCGCGTCCGTGTGTCCATGTGCCGCCAGTATACCCGCCAGTACAGCGAGGTCGTACGCCGGTAGCTGCGCGTCGGGGCTGCCAGGAGGCCAGCGGGGTGGTGCGTATCCTATGTTCAGCTGTAGTTAGCATTCGTAATATAATATAATCTTGAAACTCTCGCCGCACTCACGATAAGGGCCAACTCGAACGGGGCATCATGCACTCCTCCATGCATCTATGCGTCCGCGCCCACCAGCGCGACCTCCACCGCTGCGGCTTGCCTGGCAACTTCAATTCCTTCTTCACAGTTCGACTTCCTTCTTCACAATCTCCCTCAGCGATTTATGCGTGTTCGCCCTGGCCTGCATCTGCTCCTGGCTCCGATTGGACGCTGATATGATCCACGCAGCATCCCTGTGCTGGCCGAGGTGAAAGTTTGGCGCGTCGAGGAGGGCGACACGCCGGATGCTCTTCTTCTCATTCTCGTCGAGAGGTACGACGAATGGTGTGAAAAGCGGCTGCGAGGATCGCGTCGCAGCAGCGGTGAAGGGTATAAGTGGGCGCCCAACGACGACAGTGATACCTTTTCGCCATTGGTTCTGGCATGGGTGGTGGCAATCACCACGACTTTGATCCATGAGCCTCCCCTCGATCCTCATTTAGATTGACCGGGTCCTTGCTCGCTTCATTCCCGCTTTTCTTCCCTCTCAGACACCTCAAACTCCCATTATGAATGCTCCCGGGCCGCTTCAGAGTAGCATCTGCCAGCAAACTACTGATCTCCTCATCGTGGTCGGCTTTGGATACATCACTGCCTGCGTTGCTGTTCCCAATCGCATTCCCTTCCACGTCATGCCGGTCCAGCTGCATCGCTGGCGCTGTAGGCGTGCGCGGTCTCCTATCGGAGAACTATTGCCCTAGATCTCTCTCCCTACGGAGATGATAGGCGAAGTGGACGGGGAGCTGTACCCCGACCCCATGGATCCAGCCCCACCCGGTCCCCCGGATAGAATAAGAAGACCGCGCTGTCGTTATCGACATAACCGTGGTTCGGACGAGGAGCCTGGAACAGCATCTCCTAGCCCACGCTTTATATGCTGGTGCTGGAAATGCGCGATGGGAAACACCTGCTGGGTGAACGGCCAGAGTGGGTCGAAGATGCTCCCGGGGAGCTGGAGGCTTCCTGGATGAGAATGCGAGGCAGGTGGTTGTGGTTGCGTCGGAGGTCGACTCGGGGGCTGCGAAGACAACTGAGACTCTGGTGCCGGACCGGGAGAGGGCGGCTGGGAGTGGGAGGAAGTTGCAGCATAGACGCTGGGTGGGATGCCGTTCGGCGCGGTGGGTATTACGGCCCCGTTGGTATAGCTGGCTGGAGGAGATATCTGGAGCCATGGATCTGCTGTCGAACTGGAATACGCACGCAGCTGCCGGGTCCGCATCTGGATGTAGTTATAAAGCTGTAATGCAGAGTGTCAGGCCCTGTCCAATATTCGCTCTCAAGACGTCAATGCATACCTCTATCTCTCTTCTCGACCATCTCCCGGCATCCTTGCTCCATCCCACCGCACTCTATGTGCAGCCTTTCCACCTCCTGCCCCTCGTGCGCCGCACAAATATGCTGCTGTATAGCGCCGACACAGTTGTCGAAGACAGAGACGCGCCAAATGACGCGGTTAACGGGGATTGTGGGTGTATTTGTGATGAATTACGCGTGCGAGAAGGCAGATCTGCCGCGGAAGATGAAAAGGCGCGACAGTGCTCTCGTTGGAAGAGCCCCGATCGGAAGGCACAGCAGGGTCATTCCGCCATACGGCGCTTGAGGATACCAAGCCGATATCTGCAGCAAAAAAAGTGTCTCCAGGTCCGTTCCTAAGCCTGATATTGTGCTGCTCGGCGACTTCGATTGGGAGTGCGGCGACTTGCGATAAATCGCGACTGTGGGCTTCGTAGTCCTGAGATCCGTTGAGCGTGAATGCGAGGAGGGTGTGTAGCGCGGGTATGGCTGAAGCGTCTGGGACAGATGTCGCGCAGAATCCACCTTGGGCGTAACGGGTATTGTGGAGCTTGCACTGGAACTTGCAACGGAGAGCACGGCACCAGCGAGGGTGTTGAGCGCTGATCGCCAAAGACCGTTCTCTGGCACGTAAGTACTGCGAAGCATTCTCTGACTCAGAGGTCCCTAGCGTAGTCGACTACCAACGGCGTCTGCACGTCATCGTTGTTATTTGGTTCGTCACAACATCGAGCAAGTTCGGATTTCAAGACCGTTCTGTCTGGCAGGTACTTAAGTATCACAAGCGTCGTATACGACTCGGATGAACTCTGACTCCAAAAGGTCCCAGTCAATGGCGTCTGCATGTCATCGGTGTCCTTTTGTTCGCCTTCCACAGGTTCATTCGGATTTCTAAGCGCAGATAGAGAAGAAGAAAGGCTTCGCACGTACGCATTTACAGTCCCGATAGGGGCTGATCGAATCAGGGAAGCGGTTACCGAATGAGGCAAGTGTTCCAGCCGACCAGCTCCCGCTACAACTCGTCGTTCTCAACGGTTTCCGAGCCGATCCTGGCGCCCAAAAACTCTGGTAAAGCTGTAATATATATTTAAAACGCATATACCACAAGGGATAGCTACTTTCGCGGTGAGAATGCGAGATATAACGCGACTTTGTGTGTGGCGCACTTAAGGCGCACTAGTTTGAGAGCTAATGCCGTGCTATCTTACACACCAACGATCGCTGTTGGGCAAGCGCAAAGGTATGCCGAGAGGGACTGTAGATTGACGGCATGGGACTGTAAATCAAGCAGCAGGAATGGGTCTCCGCATGGTCTCATTTACGGTCCCTACTATAGAATTTGCACCCGGAGCAAACTCGGAGCGGGAGGGCACATAATTTCACTGTCTCATTTACAGTCCCGTTTACGTCAATCTACAGTCCCATCCTGTGCCCTTTCCTTAGACTGCATGCCACTCCGACGACCGGTCTTTAAACTAGCAGCTTACTCATGTGCGCACGCCCGCCGTTGCCTCGCCACTCTCACGCTGTGAGGTAATAGGTAAATCACGTTGAATTTCGCCGATCGCCTATCTAATCTGCCCGCCCCTTCCCTATTGCACGACCTCCCTCCCCTCCCGTCCAGTCTTCCCAGCCACGAACCGTGGGAGAAAGGACTGTAGTTGGGACCAGATATGTGGCGCGAGGACTGTAAACGTAGAAGAGGGACTCGGACATGGACGTGCAATGTCGGGCTCAATAAATATCTCATTAGCGTGCGTGAATGAATCGGTTGCAATCGCCGCGACGGTTGTCACTTCACTTCACACTCACTTTGTGTCTATAGTCACAGAACCCAGGAGGATGCCTACATATTAGGCGGATACAACGGCCTTCTTTAAACGCGTCTGGTTGTTATACCACAGTTCAAGATGTTCACAGCGTGAATTCACCGGGAATTTAGCTTCACGACAACTTTTTGCGATGTGTTTCCTCTCTACTGCGGCTGGCTATGGGAACCTGATTTCGACCGTACGTTCAACAACCAGCACCACCAACAGCTGTGTTTATTAGCGGTTTACTTACCTGCGCTCTGCCTGCCCATCAGCGCAACATCAGCGCTAGCACGCCGCTCAGCGCCCCCTCGCCGTCGACTACTGGAGGCGAACCGTATAGCATTTCGCACATTTTCATTCCATCCATGGACCACGCTCAATAGCAGTACAAATAATACCTCCTTCAGCTCTTCTGGCAACGAATTAACTCTACATCCGATCCTCTACTGTATTCCGGATCCAACAAAGGCTTTTTGTAGTAACCTTTGCTTGCGGTGGCGAACATGTATCGCTCGTCCACTTTTGCCGCCCTGTCTGGTCTGATCGCATATCTCGTCTGGGTTAGCCCATCCTTTCTCAAACCGCTTCGCTTCTCACTAACGACCCCTTTAGTTCTCCGGCGATACCTGATTCAGTGTCGACGAAGCATCCTTGGAGGGAGCCATAGAGTGTCCGCGAGGCATATCTGGTGCTCCTGGAGGTCCGTGCGCTGTTTAGATGCCGACGCATCAGATCCCAAGTCAGCTCACTGCCGTTGCTCGCAGGGATTATCCTCCTGCTTTCGGGAACCACTTTGACTGGTGGAGACGAATGGCCCGTAATGGGAATATATACCCTACGAAAATCCCGGGATATAATATTTGCTGGTATGTTCACTGAAATCAAATTCCATGGCAATTGGCTTAGCTTTTAGATTTAACAACCCGTCCGAGTTCATCGACACTATTTGGCATATCGCAATTCACTAACCTTTCACCTGCATTTAAGGGGCCTAGGTGACGCCCAAATCTCGTCCAAGTGAGTTATGTCTCTTGAATTGCACAATCCCCAATTATTCAATGACTTCGCACCTTGGGTACATCGCATACAATGTCCCGTTCCTTGCCAAAAAAAAGTGCAACGGGGGAAATTGCATTTTATGGCATTCACTTACCGTCACGTCTGTGCATTTGGCAACAAGTCAGGCACTGGCGTTCCTCCCCGTCTTGGGATTCTGCTCGCTACCATGGCAATAGCTTGAATCTTGGAGCTCTCGCACCTGAGTCCCGATTCCCGGTCGTTCGGGAATTGAAAAATATTACCAACATCCCGCATATTTTGATCTCGCTGATCTTTCGCTGATCAATGCCGACTAATGCTGCATTCTCCGCGACCCGGGATATACCCATTGCGTTTTTCTATTTAGACTCTATGGAATTCACCGAAAGCCATTCACTATTCGACACCGCCATACCAAAAATATAACCTCAACACAAAAATGAATATGAGATATTTGCTCCTCGCGATGTCAGTTATGACCGCCTGTATCGCTTCAGTCAGTTAATCCCTCCACCGGCGTCGTTTCCCGTGCTCAGTGCTAACCAACCACGGTGGCAGGTATCCACCGATGCACCATTCAGCATTGATACAGCGGAACTCAAGAAAGCAATAGAATGCCCGCGGGGTATCGCGGGTGCTGCTGGTGGTATGCTCGCCGCTGTAGACGCCAGTTCCTCTCTAACGTCTTGGTATTCATTAATTGTAGGAATCGTTCTCCTGGTCTCCGGCACCACACTGTCCGGCGGAGACGAGTGGCCCGGTACGCCGTTTTATGAGTACCTGCCCTACGAGGGTCCCGGGTATGATGTGTGCTGGTAAGCCCCTTGTTTATTCAAGGCCATGAGTGCGCATTGCTAATACCAGCATACCTCCAGGCTCAACAACCCGTCCAAGTACGTGCACGCACCCATCTGCAAACCAACCTGTGCTAACAATTCAATTGCGTTTTAGGGGCCTCGGCGACGCGCAAGTCTCGTCAGAGTAAGCTCTGCCTCTTAAATTCCATTCCTTCTCTAATCCCCATTCCTAATTGCTTTTTGGTATAGATACATCGCATATAACATCCCCCTTCTCGCGTCCAAGAGCGCCACAGGGAAGATCGCGATTGTGGGGCACTCCCAGGGCGCCGGCCTCACTCCCCAATGGGCGCTCGACTTCTGGCCGAGCACGCGCGCGCGCGTCTCGGCGTACATCGCGATTTCGGGCATGTTCCACGGCACTTTAGGTACGTACCTTCCCATTCTCATTACCGCCGTGAATGTCGCCTGTTGCTGTGTTGATATTAACGTGTTGTAATCTGTTTATGGGAAAACAGGCCCGATAGCGACATGCAAGGCAGAGGGGCTGAATGGGTGTTATCCGTCGTTCTACCAAATGTCCAACGGGAGCGCGTACATAGATGCCCAGATGAGGCGCGGCGGACGTGCGCTGGTGCCCACTACGAGCCTGTGGTCTCGTGTCGGTGCGTTCCGCTTCGTCATTCTTCGTTGAATGTAAAATGTATGACTCGGATGCGGTGCAGATGGGACGGTTATACCGGAGGATGTGGATCCCACCTCTCACCTCGAAGGCGCGGCAAATTTTGCGGTGCAGCAGGACAACATTTGCGGGAGCGGGGACACCTCAGATCACGGTCCGCCCCCAACCTCTTGCGCTAATGCAAACCATAACTCACGGCTGCGTTTTACCATATGTAGTCCACATGGTGATCGACCCTGCGGTATACGCACTGGCCGTCGACGCGCTCGCCCACGGCGGACACGCCTCCGCCACCCGATTCCACAAAACATCGTGCCATGTGTTCAGCAACGGCACCTACAACCAGGCCTATTTTAATGCGACGGTAGACCGTATCAACAATATTGTCGTGAATGCGAGCGCGTCGACGACCTATCAGGCGACTGGCTACAACCTGACTGCGGCCGAGCCGCCGCTGAAGGTGCGCATTCCATTTCGTTTATTAGTTTCTTGGCTGATGAGATATTACTCCCAGGCCTATGTGTGCGAGCAAGGTCAGGCCACCGATTGTGGGTCGGTTTGAAAGCCTGACACGAATATAAAACCTTGCCTCTCAAATTTCCTCGTATATATATGGTAACAAATTGTCTTAATACACAACACATGCGCGCAATTTTTCAAGCTTGTCAATTCGAAGTTGTGCCACCATGAGCCACGATCCACAACTCGTGCTTTACCCCTTCCTAGGTACGGCCTAATGGCTAGTTATCGTCCAGATCACACGATCACACGTTCATAACGCGGTTTGAAACATGGTTCACCTGCAGGCTAAAGCCTACGGTTAGGGTTCAAACAATATTTAGTTAGATCGTGGTGGGGGTGTGGCAGGATACCCCATTGATATTGTACATCAGTGCTATAGTTTTGCGGCCCCAAACTCTGGTCATCGACAGACGCCTTGAGACCACACGCAAATGACGGGATATCGATATGCACCAGGCAGGCATATGCGCTTGTGTAGTGTCCTCCTCCGCTGTGGGGTCGAGCCAAGGCGTACGCGGTGAGTTTGGCGTGCGTTTAGGAGTATCAATATATTCTCCATCGCCATTGAGCGGCTGAAGATCGATCCATGCGTATGTAGACGTTGATGTGGATGGGGGCTCCGGAGCACATTCCGGTACGTATACGAGGTCGTCGATGGGATACAGATCAAGTTGATCTGTATCCCATCGACGACCTCGTGCCAGAAGGAAACAGGCTCTGGGGTACACTCTGGAATAGGCATTTGAGTTCGAGTCGCTGTCCGTGACTGAAACTTGGCATCCGATTCTGAACTTTGCCCAACGCTTGTGGCTCCCGGCAGCCTGAAAAGGTTGAACTGTCAGGATGTGGAGATATTAGACAGGCTGAGGAAATGCCCGACCAGTCACGTACGGTATGACTGTGTCATCTTTGGTCGAGTTGACTTTGACTGTGGCATGCGCATGGGCAAGTCGAGGAGATACAGAGGTTACCCCGGATCATGGGGTGTCTGGGGATTGAAGGATACAAGCGTCATATACGCGACACGGACGGACTGCAGTCAACTACCAACGGCGTCTGCGCGTCATCGGTGTCGTAGGTTCATTCGGATTTCGAAGCACAGATAGAGCAGAAGAGCGGGATATGCCAGACGTGCAATGTCGGACTCAAGAAAAACTCTCATTAGCGCGGGTGAACTCGGAAATGAATCCGATGCTATCCGATGGGTACAATCGCTGCCACTACTTGGTCATGTTCAAACCATTCCTCGCAGATCCTCGCTATACGTGTGGACACTTGCGAAATAGCAGCGGTTGTACCTTGCCTGTATTGCACCTTTCGCTCTCGTCTACTACAATCCAATATCGATCCCTTCTCGTGAAAGCGTCTCGGTAGGGTTTGTCCTCTCAAAAGCGCGTTCAGCTACGATTCTCAGAAGCCCTTAATGTCGGCAAGAGGGAGTGGAGGTAAGTACACGCCAAACCCGTCCTATCGGAGCGACATTCTTATTCTCGAGTATCAGGGATAGAATGGCGACCTCCGAGCGATTTTGATGGCTCTCGAAGACTCGAACGCGCACGGTCCTCAGGCGGAGCCTCTCCATAATCGCTGCAGTAGCCTGTCTTGTTGGCGGATTCTACTCCTATACAAACACCTTGAGGAACCCCGCCCCCGCTGCACCGACATACAACATCGGATGGTCGATAGAAAGCCATTTGATGGAGCGCGACGTCCTTGGACTCTGCATCAACATTGTCGTCGCCATCTATACCGAGGCCATCGGGTTTATGCAGTGTCTCCTTGCGCTCTACGCTAAGCACCGACGGCCGCTTGACGTTCACCACAAATCTGCGTCTACTGACCGCTGCGCGGGGGAATTTTGGCAACGGCACGACTATGAACGCGATAATGGCAATGCTGCGCGTCGTACGCCTCGTCCATTATTCTGCCAAGATAGACATACGAGGAAAACGATGGCGAGTTGCAGCCTTTAACGAACGACTCCGACCCGCCCGACCTGCCTGACCTCGCCATATGGCCCATGCCCTTCATCGACCCCGGCGCTGTCCTCCTGCTGCAGGTCGTCATCATAAGCGTCCTCACCAGTCCCACGGGGATCCAGGCATGGGACGCATCGCAATTCGACCTCACCGCCGCTGCTATTGTTGACCCCTACATCATCGCCTACCACCATGGCTGCTGCATGATCAGCGTGCGCAAGCGACACGCCCAGCCACGGACAGCCATCGCCATGGACCTCACATCCAAATGTCCAAAAGGTCGTGTGATTCACATGGATGTTCGCGCCTGCGTACATCATTGGTGGCACGCTCGTGGCGCAGCTTACCAACCCGACGCTGTACAAGAACCTCAGCTGGAGCTTCTTCTCCAATAGCGCGACGTTCACACACACCTTCAATATCGGGATCTCTATCATCCATGTTCTCTTGACGTTCATCGTTGTGATCGTCGCCCGGAGTACGCTCACCATGGGCTTGCATGGGTGCGAGATCATCACGAACATCGTGCGCGACGAGAAGGTGTGAGGGCCATCGGGAGCATCGGACGCCCTCGTATAGAGCAGTATACACGCCACGATCAAGGATCTGGTGTACAACCCGGCGCTGGGTTTACAGCGCTGGCCTCCATACGTTTGCTTACCGTGAAGCCTGTTTATCGTGGTTTGTCATCCTTCGTCGTTCATGAATATTTATACTGATTGATTTCTAAGATTAGACGTTTTGTCTTGCGTTCCATAGCTGTGGTGCATCATGGGGTCGGACCCGTTCAGGTTAGCCTCTTCCCTCTTTCCGCTTTCACGCCCATCGTGCTCATCACTCGCCGCCTCAGTTCTTCTACCTCGCGCTGATGGGGGATATTTACCGCTATCATGGTGCTCCTCGCCTTCCGCTCTCCCTCTGGCTCGCAGCTCGCGGCGATGGGCACCTCCAGACACTCGCCGGCCTCATCGACTACTGGCCCTCGAGACACGGGCGTATATTGTGGGGCGACAAACCGACACCGACGCCGCCATACAACGGAGTGTATTATGCTGGTACTAGCCGCGAGACGCTGGCTCCAGTTAAAATGGGATTCTCGTATGCGGGCGAGGATGGCCTTATCTGATTCACGAGTACGTCGTCGCCTCATTTGGGTCTTCTTGCCAGCGACTCATATACTCACGTAGGAGTGACGGACTTTGAGCAGAGACTGTCCGTCGGTTGACGTCGGCCACATGTGTCGATTCAATTCATGTCAACAAGCTATGCATGGCTGATATATTCTACCAGGAAAACAACTTCACAAGCACGTCAGGCAGTGTTGACCTGCGTTTTTACCACCTACTCACCGAGTTTTGACTATGTACGTAGTAGTTGGTGTTTTTTGCATCCCAAATTATCATGACTTGCATGATGAAGTCTTTGATCCCCTTGAGATGGTCCAAGCTCAGCGTTGCTCCAGATCGGCTCCCTTCACAGTGTTTTCCAAGACGATTCCAATGCTGGGGAAACAGGGGCCAGTGCCCGCATTGAGCTAAACTCGCGCGAGTTGTTGATCCGGTGACAGGTCAGACCTTCGAGTGACGTGACCGTGTTATAAAGTAAGTACCGGCGCTCCCTTTATTGAACAGATATGGGACTCATCTGGAAATGAGGCAAAAACCACCACCACGTCCTGTACAGGACCATCTCTGCGTGCATCTCACCTAGCAGTGTTCACGAATTCGACGACACTTCGCGCACCCTTTTGATGTTGCACAGGATGATATGTCCGTTACGGTTTATGAACACTTCACACATGCATCACGCGGCGCTAACTGCTTGGCGCCGTGGGAGTGCCCCTTATGAATGCAGTCTTGCTTCACTTTGCATTTTATGTACAGCATCTTCGGTTCTCTTGACAGCCATGTTCAATCACTTGGATCGTTTTTTCAAATCACTCTGGGATAAATTGCAGAAAGACGAGTCAGCTAGGTGAGACCCGTCGAGCCTGCTGTTTTTTTTCACGGACTTCACATTGATCCTCAAACACCGCCAGGGTACTGCCATCATCGTCGTCATCGTGGGAGTTCGATCCAGATTTCTTCAAGGCGATGTCGCGATGGAACAGGAAGCATCCCGAATCTTCGCTTAAGAGCGTTATGGACAAGATTTTTAGCGTGATCGAGAGCAGTGACAACATGATGCAGTTCATTCCCGACAGCCCGTTCCCAGCTCGCACCCTCGTCACAGCATTGGTGTCTCTGCTCAGGTTGGGCGTAGTACGTGTTTTGATCATTGCTATCCGTGGCCAATGGCTCACCTGCCAAACTGTAGAAAATCTCAGAAGCGAAATCGGCAGTGTTTGAATTTGCCAAGCAGTTCGCAGAATGGCTTGACCAGATCCAAGCGAACCTCGACGGGAAGAGAAAAGGCCGCTTCTCTCGCGCTACAATTGAAAATTTGGCGCCGTGTCGGTAAGTGCACGGAAAGACAGTCAAGTCCACGTCTCTGATGGACCGTGGTCAACGCTAGAGATCTTATTAGTGAAATATGCGCATGGGCCACTCAAAGATTGGTACGCAGTCTCACCACAACGAGTCAAGAGTTTGCTGATGCATTTCAAAGGATGATGGTCGATGGTCGAGCATCACGCATGGGTCGGCTATAGCGAAGGAGATCGAAGATTTCAAAGCTCGAATCACCAGCGCTCGCGCCTTATTCCTGGTACGTCTGCTGCATGCTTCGACGGTAGTGTTTCCTGACGCGTACTAGCACGTATCATCCATCAATATGGCTGGGGGTATAGATGCAATACTTGAAGAGATCGAAAAGATCAGGCAGCATCAGAAGGATGAACTGGTGAGTATCTACGCGTATGTTGCATCGAACATTATAGATAGTGATTTCTCCAGAAAAATATCTCCGATATGCTGCGTGCACAGGAGCATGCCAGACTGCACGCAGAGCAGGCACAGGCGCGGGAAAGGTATCTGGCTCGGATGCTTCACGTGGTGGCGGACCCTACCTACGTTCACCAGGGCAAACGACCGTGTGATGAGGAAACGCGAGTCGAAGTTTTGGCTGAAATCATGGAGTGGAAAAATGACAAGTCCGACGACAGTCGGGGCTTCCTCTGGCTCACAGGGGAACCGGGTGCCGGCAAATCTGCCATCACTGCGTCTATAGCTCGAGCCTGCAAAGACGACGGGACTCTTTGGGCGCAGTTCTTTATCAATCGAAATAATGTTGAGACCACTGATCCAAGGCTGTACTTTCCCTCCATCGCTCGTCAGTTCATTGACAACTCTGCCCATCCGGATATCGCGATCGCTATCGTTGAAGCTCTCCAAAGCCAACCCTCGCTTATGGATGACATCTCCCACACACAGGCATCACAGTTATTTGTGAATGCTTTCACCATCGCCTGTGCATCGAATCAGGAACGGCCTGTGGTTGTTGTCATTGACGGCCTAGACGAGACCGACCCAGCAAAACTAGCAGAGACCGCACAAATTTTCTCTCAGATTTTCTCAAGCCTATCGGGTCAGACTACTCGCAACGCCAAGGTCCTCATTGCCAGTCGCACTGACGATGACATCAGAACGCCGTTTGCCAAAATGATGGATCCTCGGCATGTCAAGCACCTCCACCTCGACACATCCGCGCCTTCGTCCATTCGGGATGTCTCCACCTATTTAGCCATCCAGATAGCTCGCATCGTCAAGGAAAACGACCTGAATTGGTTGGAATGGCCCGGAGAGGCACGCATGGATGCGCTATGCAACCGGGCGTCCGGCCTGTTTATTTGGGCCGTGACCGTGGCGAAATTCTTCCAAGATCAGATTCACGCTGTGGGCACAGAGTGTCTAAACGACCTCATTGACGCATTCAGTGCCGAGGGAACGGGAAACATCAATATTCTGTATATGACGGTCATTCAGCTCGCCTACAGGGACACCAAAGACCCCTGGCGTTTTGAAACTTTCCGTCGGATTGTGGGTTGTGTGGCAGCTCTAAAGGAACCACTACCTATTTCCGCGATTTCAAAGCTGCTCGATTTGCGACGAGATGCTTCTAGCAGCCCTGTGGACTTCATCAAATTTTTTCGCCAAACACGGACTGTCCTGGTCGCCGGAGCTGATGCTGTTGACGGCAAAACAATTCCCCGCCTCCACAAATCATTCTTCGAATTCATTACCAGTGAACATGCTGATTCAAAATTCCGGGTCTATCTTCACAATGCGAGTGGGGAGCTCGCATTTCAGAGCATCCGACAGCTCATCCTTGACCAAGCAGTACCTGAGAGTGCACTGGATACACCTGAATCGCGGTACGCTTTGCGGTTCTGGGGATCACATCTTGGCCAGGCAGAGAAAGTTGTGTCGGGTCTTTGCATACTGCGCTCCAGGCGGGATTTCAAATTACAGAACTTGGTCAATGTCATCAATTACTATCAAGTCCAATTTTGGGAGGCTGATGGTCCTCCGATGGAGGTCGATGCGGTTACCTCGGGAATAGTATTCATGGGTTACGGCCACAAGTTGATCAGCCTATCAGATGGCAAGCTCATCTCCAAAACCATATCATATACATCTCAAATTCCCCCGCAAGGCCACCACCCTCAATTGGTGAACACAGCTTCTGGATCACCAGTCGTGAGACATGGTCTTCCGGGTCTCCCTCAGACTATGTGTTCACCTTTTTTCTTCAACCTCACGGGCGGGTGGAATGGAGGTGACGGTGACGGTGGAGGTGGCTCGGGAACTCAAATGGAGTGGATTCCATTCGATCACCGCGAGGGAAGTGACGACATCAAGGGGTATCTGTGGGCACATATGGATGGCATGCTTATCCGAAGCAACGGCCCAAACTCTGTTGTTATGCTTGATTTGAGGGAATTCAGGTGGTCATAAGCCAGAACAGATGTAACTATGTAGCCACGGCCACCGCTTGGACCATGCCTGAGCTTGTTGTGTATCGATCGACACTTGATATGAATCTCATTGAACATTGTATATAGGTTGATCATGCACGCGGCTGAGCGGCGGGTGTGCAGCCGTCGAGCATCGAGGGGTCCTATCAAACCCACCACAATCACAATTATCAGCGTTGATCCACCCCCACCCAGAGAGCACTCACAATAATGACCAAATTTACATCACTGCCGGGCGGACACACCCATGGCATACGCCGTGCTCCCAAACGACTGCATCTTGTAATGTATACTCGTCTCCCCTCGACCCACTTGCCCGTGCTTCCGTGCTTTACCCCTACCGCGCGCTGCATGCGCGCCAGCGTCGTCTTGCGTAGCCCATTGGGCAGTTTGATTCTTTGCGAGGGCGGCAGCTGCGACCACCAGCTACAGCGACGGAGTGCTCCGCTCGGGCTTACTTCGGTGAGAGGGCAGCAGCTGCGCCGGCGTCTTGCTTCGCTGTGGTCCACACCTCTGCATTTCTAAGCATCGGAAGTGTGCCGTGACAGGGCAACCGCGCTGCTGTTGACCCCCCTCCTCCCCAGTCCCAATTCCGGTCCTGGTTGAACCTGAGTCATGTTGAACACAGGCCTAAGCACTTGCATTCCCAATGTCATCGTGGCGGCCACCGATCTGGTACTAAACGGCCTCTGCGCAGGGAACACTTCCTCTACTTTTCGCCCCGTGCAGATGCTCCTTGAGCTCTGGGCCGAATACGCTGAGCAAAGGGTACTCATGTGCGAGGAGTCGCAGCTTGCCTCACGATGGTGTGCAAGGAAGCGCGCGCGAGGGCGGTGGCATGGTTGTGCGAGGGAACGAATGAGTCAGGGACCACAAGCGCGTGCAGGGCCCATTCGAGGGGATGTTCGGTCGGGGCACATCCGTCTCCTTCTTGCGCTTGTGTCTGTGTTTGCGCCGCTCCTCCTTGCGCTGCTGCTCTTTCGTGTACTTTTTTGATTTGTTTTCCTTGGTGTCATAGCGATTGTAGCTCGACCTCAGGCAACACGCTCGCCTCCCCGCTCCCACTCGGCTCCACACCAACCCTGACACCCCGCGTTCGCTTCTGCTATGCCAGCATCTCGAAGATATACCCAACGCCCTCCTCCCTCCTCCGCACGGGGGGCATCCTCTGCAAGCTGTACGCATTGGTGCCAACTGAGTGCGCGTATTCCGCGATGGTGGGCGATGAGCGCCATAATCTGTCAGGTGTGCGCGCGTCAATTGACGGTGATAGTATAGGATAGAGAAACGAGAAACGACACGCACGCGAAGAAATGCCACACGAGGGACGCAGACTTGTGCTTGATCCCCATCACCCGCTTCTGCTTCTCCGGCGCTATATTTACAACGGCATCATCAACGGCGGCATCCTCCACCGCGTGCTTGCGCGCCTTGTCTTTGCGGTTCTTTGTCGCCATTGCGAGCAGCCCCTCCAGATCACTGCAGCTCATTATCCCTTCCATTCCCCTCCTCCACCTTAGAGCTGCTCTTCGGGAGCGGGTCCATGTCCCGCAGGCAGGAACAAGTATACACCCGTGTATCCGTGTGCCCGTGTGCCGCCAGTATACCCGCCAGCGTGGCGAGGTCGTACGCTGCCAGGCGGGAGGCCGGCGGGGTGGTGCGTGCCTTGTGCCCTGTGTCCAATTGTAGTTAGCATTCGTAATATAATGCAGTCTTGAACTCACGACAAGGGCAGACTCGAACGGGGCATCATGCACCCCTCCCGTAATCCACGCCCACGCCCACGAGCACCACTTCCTACCGCTTCCGCTCGCCCAACTCCATCCCCTTCTGCCTTCTTCTGCTTGTCGCTGAGATGCGCGACATATGTTGTGAAAAGGGGCTGCGAGGATCGCGTCGCAGCAGCGTTGGCGGGGATAAGTGGGCGCCCAGCGAGAGCAGTGATGCCTTTTCACCGTTGGTCCCGGCATGGGTGGTGGCAATCGCCGCGTCCCCTCGATCCTCACTTAACATCAACCTCACCCTTCCGCTTCGTCCCCGCTCGTTTTCCCTTTCAGGCCCCCCAAGCGCCCATTCTGAATGCTCTCGGGCCGCTTCAGAATAGCATCTGCCCTCGCTTTGTTATTGATCTCGCCCTCCTCTGCCAAGTCGGCATTGTATACGTCTCGTCTCTGTCTGCGTTGTTCCAACTCCCACCCCCTTCGGCGTCATGCCGGTCCAGGCGTGCCACTGGTGCTGTAGATGCGCGCGTTCGCCCACGGTATCCCAGCGGGGAACCATCACCCCAGATCCCTCCCCCTACGCCGATGATAGGCGAACGGGGAGCTGTATCTCGACCCGTGGATGCAGCCCCATTCGGTCCCCCCGGATAGAACAGGGAGAACGCGCTGTTGTGATGTGCATAGCCGTGGTTCGGATGAGGAGCCTGGAACGGCACCTCCTGACCCCGCTGCATATGCTGGTGCCGGCAATGCGCAATGGGAAACGCCTGCTGAGTAAATGGCGAGAATGGGCCGATGATGCTCCCAGGGGCCTGGCTTCCTGGATGAGAACGCGAGGCAGATGGTTGTTGTTGCGCCGGAAGTCGACCGGGGGCTGCGAAGGTAATTGCGACTCTGGTGCTGGACCGGGATACGTGGGCTAGGAGTGAGAAGAAGCTGCTGCATAGACGCTGGGTGTGGGAAGCCGTTCGGCACGATGGGTAGCATGACCCCGTTTGCGTAGCTGGCTGGAGAGAACATCTGACGCTGCAGATCTGTTGCATCGCCGGGGTTCGCACGCAGCTGCCGGGTCCGCATCTGGATGTGGTTCTGACGCTGTGATGCAGAATGTCAGACCCCTGTTCAATATTCGCTCTCAAGACGTTGATGCATACCTCTATCTTTCTCCTCGACCATCTCCCGGCAACCTCGCTCCACCTCCACCGCACTCCCGGCACAGCCCACCTCCTGCTTCGCCTGCTCCTGACAATCGCGCCTCCTCTAACGCACTTTGCAAAGATGTTAACTGCGTTGCGCCCACACAGTCCTCGAAGAAAGCGGAGACGTGGCAAAGGACGCCGCTGACGTGAATTGCGAGCGCATTTGCGATGGAGTGCGCATGCGAGGAGGCGACCTTGTCATGGGAGATGAAAGTGCGGCGGTGCTCTCGTCGAAAGAGGCAGAATCAGGCGCAAGGAGGGTCATTCCGTCATACGGCGCTTGAGGATACCAAGCCGAGGTGTGCAGCAGCACAAGTGTCTCCTAGCCCGATCCTGCGCTGCTCGGCGACTTCGATGGGAGTGCGGTGACTTGCAGTACATCATGGCTGCGGGCCTCGTAGTCCCAGGAGCTGTTGGGCGTAGGTCTCATGCGCCTATTCTAGGAGCGTAAAGGCGAGGAGGGTATGTAGCGCGGGTATGACTGAAGCGTCTGAGACAGATGTCGCGCAGAATCAAACTTAAATGTGACGGGCGTGGTGGAGCTCCAGCTTGCACTGAATAGCAGGGCACGAGCTGGCACGAGAGAGGGTGTCGGTCGCCAATTGGAGCTTGCAAGCGAGGGTGTTGATCGCCGAAGACCATTCCATCTGGATCTGACTCAGTGGTTAATAGCGTCTGCACGTCATCGGTGTCCTTTGGTTCAACAGCATCAAGCAAGTTCGGGTTTCTAAGCACAGATAGAGAAGAAGAGCGGGACATGGACGTGCAACGTCGGGTTCAATAAATTTCTCAGAGTCTGAATTAGCGCGCGTGCAGCTGGAAATAAATTGGTTGCAATCGCCGCGACGGTTGTCACTTCACTTCACACTCACTTTGTGTCTATAGTCACAGAACTCAGGAGGATGCCTGCATATTAGGCGGATACAACGGCCCTCTTTAACGCGTCTGGTTGTTATACCACAGTTCAATGTTCACAGCCTGAATTCACCGGGAATTTAAGTAGCTTCGTGACAACTTTTCGCGATGTGTTTCCTCCCTACTGCGGCTGGCTATAGGGAAACTGATTTCGACCTTACGTTCAACAACCAACACCGCCAACAGCTGTGTTTATTAGCGGCTTACTTGCCTCCGCTCTGCCTGCCCATCAGCGCTAGCACGCCGCTCAGCGCCGCCTCACCGTCGACTGCTGGAAGCGAACCGTATAGCATTTTCGCACATTTTCATTCCATACATGGACCACGCTCAACAGCAGTACAATTCCTTCCTCCTTCCGCTCGTCTGGAAACAAATAAACTCTACATCCGATCTTCTTCTGCGTTCCAGATCCAACAGAGGCTTTCTGTAGTAACTTTTGCTTGTGGTGGCGAACACGTATCGCACATCCACTTTTGCCGCGTCTCGTCTGATCGCATATCTGGCCTGGATCAGTCCATCCTTGCTCAAACTGCTTCGCTTCTCACTAACGACCCCTTTAGTTCTCCAGCGACACCTGGCGGGATGCTCCATTCAGTGTCGATGAAGCATCCTTAGAGAGAGCCATAGAGTGTCCGCGAGGCATCTCTGGTGCTCGTAGAGGTAAGTTTACTGTTTATATATTGTCAACCGGCCTATTACGTCCCCCAATTACCAGGCCTCGAATTACAGCCCTTACTTCTATCAAGCCGCCTCTTAAGGTATGGTTCATGCCGTGTCTTTGACAGAATTTGAACACGCATGTACCCTTGTTATGCTAAGATTTGCTTCCCCTACAGATCTTTTTTCGATTGCCAATGTGTGGGGTTCAAATGCAGGCCATTATTACTCCTACCAATGCATATGGCAGTGGCAGCGGTGGCCTGCAAGTTCAGTAGTGGGCGCTTTTGCATTTCGCTTCGTTTTCCTTCTCCCTCTTCGGGTCTACCGTCCTCAAGTCTTCCTTCTCCCTGTCTGCTCTCTTGGGTCTCATAACTTCGCGATCCTATCGGTCAGCATCCAATCTTCTTGAAGTTTCTGTAAAACTCAGAAACCATGTTTCTAATCTCGGAGTCAGTATTAGGAGTTTTTGATCACGATAATATCCTGAACTGCGCATGCATCATTATACTCACGACATGAAGATCCACCAGGCTTGTGCATTTGGCAACAGTCCGGCACTGGCGTTCTTCCCCGTCTTGGGATGCTGCTCGCTACCATGGCAATAGCTTGAGTCTTGAAGCTCTCGCACCTGAGGCCTGAGTCCCGATTCCCGGTCGTTCGGGGATTGCAAAATATTACCAACATCCCGCATATTTTGATCTCGCTGATCTTTTGCTGATCAATGCCGACTAATGCTGCATTCTCCGCGACCCGGGATATACCCATTGCGTTTTTCTATTTAGACTCGGGAATTCACCGAAAGCCATTCACTATTCGACACCGCCGTACCAAAAATATAACCTCGACACAAAAATGAACATGAGATATTTGCTCCTGGCGATGTCATTTATGACCGCCTGTGTCGCTTCGGTCAGTTACTCCGTCCACCGGCGTCGTTTCCCGTGCTCAGTGCTAACCGACCACGGTGGTAGGTATCCACCGATGCACCATTCAGCGTTGACACAGCGGACCTCAAGAAAGCGGTAGAATGCCCGCGGGGCATCTCGGGTGCTACTGGTGGTACGCTCGCTGTTGTAGATGCCAGTTCCTCTCTAACGTCTTGGTATTCATTAATTATTGTAGGAATCGTTCTCCTGGTCTCCGGCACCACACTGTCCGGCGGGGACGAGTGGCCCGGTACGCCGTACTATGAGTACCTGCCCTACGAGGGTCCCGGGTACGATGTGTGCTGGTAAGCCCCTTGTTTATTCAAGCCATGGATACGCCTAGCTAATACTAGCATACCTCCAGGCTCAACAACCCGTCCAAGTACGTGCATCCACCCATCTGCAAACCAACCTGTGCTAACAATTCAATTGCGTTTTAGGGGCCTCGGCGATGCGCAAGTCTCGTCAGAGTAAGCTCTGCCTCTTAAATTCCATTCCTTCTCTGATCCCCATTCCTAATTGCTTTTTGGTATAGATACATCGCGTATAACATCCCCCTTCTCGCGTCCAAGAGCACCACAGGGAAGATCGCGATCGTGGGGCACTCCCAGGGCGCCGGCCTCACTCCCCAATGGGCGCTCGACTTCTAGCCGAGCACGCGCGCGCGCGTCTCGGCGTACATCGCGATTTCGGGCATGTTCTACGGCACTTTAGGTACGTACCGTCCCATTATCACTACCGCCGTGAACATCGCCTGTTGGTGTGTTGGTGTCAACGTGTTGTAATCTGTTTATGATTGAACAGGCCCGGTAGCGAGATGCCAGGCAGAGGGGCTGAATGGGTGTTATCCGTCGTTCTACCAAATGTCCAACGGGAGCGCGTACATAGATGCCCAGATGAGGCGTGGCGGACGTGCGCTGGTGCCCACTACGAGCCTGTGGTCTCGTGTCGGTGCGTTCCGCTTCGTCATTCTTCGCTAAATGTAAAATGTATGACTCGGATGCGGTGCAGATGGGACGGTTATACCGGAGGATGTGGATCCCACCTCCTACCTCGAGGGCGCGGCAAATTTTGCGGTGCAGCAGGGCAATATTTGCGGGAGCGGGGACACCTCAGATCACGGTCCGCCCCCAACCTCTTGCGCTAACGAAAACCATAACTAACGGCCGCGTTTTACCATATGCAGTCCACATGGTGATCGACCCCGCGGTATACGCACTGGCCGTCGACGCGCTCGCCCACAGCGGACACGCCTCCGCCACCCGGTTCAACAAAACGTCGTGCCATGTGTTTAGCAACGGCACCTACAACCAGGCCTATTTCAACGCGACGGTAGACCGCATCAACAACATTATCGTGAACGCGAGCGCGTCGACGACCTATCAGGCCACTGGCTACAACCTGACTGCGGCCGAGCCGCCGCTGAAGGTGCGCATGCCATCCCATTTCTTAGCTTCCTGGCTGATGCGATATTGCTCCCAGGCATATGTGTGCGAGCAAGGTCAGGCCACCAATTGTGGGTCGGTTTGAATGGAGCGCTCCAGTTCCTCGCCGAAAGACAAATATAACGCCTTGCCATTCAAAGTTCCTCGTATTTATAGTAGTAAATTGTCTTGATACGCATCACATACGCGCAATTCTTCAAGCTTGTTAATTCTATTTCGTGCCACCATGAGCCGCGGTCCGCAACTCGTGCTTTACCCCTTTCTAGGTATGGGCTGGTGGCCAGTTATTGTTCAGATCACATAATCACACGTTAATAACGCGGTTTGAAACACGATTCATTTGCAGACTACAGCCTACGGCCCGACGGTAGGGTCCAAACAGTCTTTATTAGGAACACGCCGTAAATAAGTGGCAAGTTAGATCGTGGCGGAGGTGTGGCAGGATACCCCATTGCTATTGTACGCCAGGCTCCAGCGCTATGGTTTTTTGCGGCCCCAAACTCTGGTCGTCGACAAACGCCTTGAGACCACACGCATATGGCGGGATATTGGTATGCACCAGGCAGGCATATGCGCTTGTGTGGCCCCCTCCTCCGCTGTGGGGTCGAGCCAAGGCGTACGCGGTGAGTTTGGCATGCGTTCAGGAGTATCAATATCTTCTCCATCACCACCGAGCGGCTGAAGATCGATCCACGCAAACGTAGACGTTGATGTGGACGGGGGCTCCGGAGCGCATTCCGGCACGTGTAGGAGGTCGTCGAAGGGATACAAATCAAGCCAGAAGGAAACAGGCTCTGGGGCACACTCTGGAATATGCATTTGAGCTCGGGTCGCTGTCCGTGACTGGAACTTGGCGTCGGGTTCCGAGCTTTGCCCAGTGCGTGTGGCTCCCGGCAGCCTGAAAAGGTTGAATGGTCAGGATATGGGCATATTAGACAGGCTGAGGACATTCCCGACAAGTCACGTACGGTATGACTGTGTCATCTTCGGTCGAAGACTGGACTTTGGCGGTGGCATGCGTATGCGCAAATCGAGGAGGTAGAGGGGTTACCCCGGATGCAGTGTGTGGGGATCGAAGGGGCAGCGGAGCCTCTGTTTCCAGCTTCATCGTTGTATAGACCGAGACCTTGAGGGCAAGAGAAGAGCGGGAAAGAAGCCTTGAAAGTTGGGTCAATGTGATGGGAATGAGCAGCTGCACTTATACATATTGCTATTGATGCCCGGATCACGAGCAATTTCCCCCTTAATTGTGGCATGTTACCCTGGCCGTACTTGGTTTCACCGCATAAGACATTAGATGAGGCAGGCGAAGGGCCACGTTGAGCATTAATGCACCCCGTTATGTAACAACTTGAACATGAGACTTTACAGCACACATCATGGTCATCCGCGAGCGTGGCTTCGAGAGGACAGTCAGACAGTGTACTCGTAGCGCGAAAGACGGTCCGAGCTCCCTATCGGCATCACATCATTGCATCGCCCTAAATGGCTCAACGGGGAGCCTGAGACCAGGTCACTGGCCACTCCGCCCACTACACAGCAGTAGTAGTGCCGTCTGCAAGCGACGATGCTCGTTTCTCGGGGTTCTGTGACCTGTTCATCGCTCTGCCACTGCCCGGTGACGCACGAATAGAGGTGGAAGGGTGTTTTTATGTGCTGTCAGATTGGAGAGAGCGAGTAATCATAACGTGGTATTTGCGCAGCAAGCTCTCGATGAAGTTGCCTTGTTAAGCATGAGGGGCAGGAGTAAACTTCATACTTGCCCAGTGAACGGGAGTACTGGCGAGACTCTAGATCTCTGCGACGAGCGTTGCGAGGGACAGCAAACACTATAAGTAGCCTTGGATGCTAATGGATTCGTCTAATCGCAAAAAAGGATATAGCAGTAGCAAGCGGAAATGGACGACACCAGCGACCGTAGGAAGGATTTGCCACTTTACTCCGTATTGAGTTGCTCGCGAACAGTTGGATTCAAAGTAAAGCATCGCAGAGCATCGCTAGAGTGGTACCGACACGAGTCACAGCCTAAGCCAATTGACTTTGAACTTCGAAGCCACTGGGCGTGTCCGACCGCGAGGCGGCACACCGACCGCAGTCGCTGCGGTGAAGGACAACAAGATATTCCGACCCCCTGGCGGTTTGGGATATCCGCAGATTGGAAGACAAAGACTCTTGTAGCTTACCACTGCGCATTGCTCTGCTCGTGAACCGGTGAGACGACAGACCACCTGGATGAGACCGGTAATTGGAAGTAACTGTCCCGCTCGCGCAAGCGGTAGGTTTATCGGACTGGTCGAAACAAGTGGTGGTGGCAGTAAAAGGAAGCGCGGGAAGGTCACCTGCCGTCACCGATTGATTCTATATAATGTCCGGCTCTTTTATAGCTAAGCAGCCCAATCTCCGTACTTACTTACCGGCGCTCCTTTCATTGAACAGAGATGAACAGAGATGGGACATCTGGAAATAAGGCGAAATTCACCACCACCACATCATGTACAGACCCGCCCCTGCGTGCATCCTACCCCAACATTGCTCCCAAATTCGACGACACTTCGCGCGCGCGCCTTTGATGTTGCACAGGATCATATGTCCGTTCAATGGCCGTTTACGAACACCTAACACATGCATCACGCACTAACTGCCTGGCGCCGTGGGCGTGCCCCATATACAACAAACCAAACTGGCATGCCAATCAAAAGCACTTTTTGCTCCTCTTAACATTCATGAATTTCTTCAAAGCACGCGGAAGTAAACCTCAGAAAAATGATCCACTGTGGTGAGATCCCTCCAACTTGCTACCTGCTCTCCAACTGATTCTAAACGCCGTCAGGATGAAGTCAGGATCGTCGCCATCGTGGAAGTTGGATCCAGATTTCTTCGTCTCAATGTCGCGATGGACCGAGAAGCACCCCGGTTCCTCGCTCAAGAGTGTTATGGACAAGATTTGCAGCGTGATCGAGAGCAGTGCCGACGTGATGGCGTTCATTCCTGACAGCCCGTTTCCAGCTCGCACCCTCGTCACAGCATTGGTGTCTCTACTCAGGTTGGGCATAGTACGCGTTTTGATCATTGCTGTTCGCGGCCAATGGCTCACCTTCCAAACTGTAGAAAATATCATCGGCGAAATCGGAGGTGTTTGAATTTGCCAAGCAGATCGCAGATTGGCTAGACAAGATCCAGCCGACCCTCAGGAAAAACAACCAAGGTCCTTTCTCTCGCGCTACATTTGAAAACTTGGTGCCCTGTCGGTGAGTGTATTGAAAGAGAGTCGAGTCGGCGTCTCCAATGGACTTTTGTCAACGCTAGGGATCTCATCAATGAAATATGCACATGGGCAACTGCCAGATTGGTACGCAGTCGCACGACATTGTATCTGGAGCTTGCTGGTGTATTTTAAAGAATGACGATCGATGGTCAAGCATCCAGCATGGACTGGCTATGACGGGGGAGATCGAAGATTTCAAAGCTCGAATCGCCACCGCTCGTGCTTTATTTGTGGTATGTGTGCTGCAAGCTTCAGCGGTACTTACAGTTCCCTGACACGCAATAGGACGCATCAATCATCAATATGGCTGGGGGTGTAGACACGATACTTGAAGAGATCGAAAAGGTCCGGCAGAATCAGAACGATGCACTGGTGAGTATCTGCGCGGATGCTGCCTCGAACATTATAGATAATGTTTTTCTCCAGAAACGTATCTCCGATAAGCTGGATGCACAGGAGCAAGCTAGACTGCAGGCAGGCCCGAGAGCAAGCCAGATTTCTCGCAGAGCAGATACAGGAGCAAGCCAGACTGCGCGCAGAGCAGATACAGGAGCAAGCAAGACTACACGCAGAGCAGGTACGGGCGCGGGAGACATATCTGGCTCGGATGCTTAAGACGGTAGCGGACCCTACCTACATCAACCAGGGCAAGCTACCATGCGATGAGCAAACGCGAGTTGAAATCTTAGCTGAGATCATGGAGTGGAGAAATGACAAGTCCGAGCAGAGTCAAGGCTTCCTCTGGCTCACAGGGGACCCGGGTGCCGGCAAATCTGCCATCACCGCGTCTATTGCTCGAACATGCAAAGACGACAAGACACTTTGGGCGCAGTTCTTTATCAATCGAAACAACGTCGAAACCACTGATCCAAAGCTGTTCTTTCCATCTATCGCTCGTCAGTTCATTGACCACTCTGGCCATCCGGATGTCGCCATCGCCATCGCCATCGTCGAAGCTCTCGAACGTCAACCTTCGCTCATGGATGGCATCTCCCACTCACAGGCATCACAGCTATTTGTGAATGCTTTTACAATCGCATGTGCATCAAATCAGGAACAGCCAGTGGTTGTCGTCATTGACGGCCTAGACGAGACCGACCCAGCAAAACTAGCAGAGACTGCTCATATTTTCTCCCAGATATTTTCAAGCCTATCGGGCCAGACTACTCGCAACGCCAAGGTCCTCATTTCCAGTCGCACCGACGATGACATCAGAACACCGTTTGCTAAAATGATGGATCCTCGGCATGTCAAGCACATCCACCTCGACACATCTGCGCCGTCCTCCATTCGCGATGTCTCCACCTATTTAGCCATACAGATAGCGCGTATCGTCGAGGAAAACAACCTGGTTTGGTACCAATGGCCTGGAGAGGCACGCATGGCAGCGCTGTGCTACCAGGCGTCAGGCCTATTTATTTGGGCTGTGACTGTGGCGAAATTCTTTCAAGATCAGATTCACGATTTGGGCACAGAATGTCTAAACGATCTCCTTGACGCATTCAGCGTCGAGGGAATGGGCGACATCAATACTCTGTATTGGACAGTCATTCAGCTCGCCTACAGGAAAACCAAAGACCCCTGGCGTTTTGAAACTTTCCGCCGGATTGTGGGATGCGTGGCTGCTCTAAAGGAACCGCTACCGATTTCAGCGATTTCAAATCTGCTTGTTTTGCGTCGAGATAATTATCACAGCCCTGTGGACATCATCAATTTTTTTCGCCAAACAAGGACCGTGCTAGTCGCCGGCGCTGATGCCATTGACGGCAAAACGATTCCCCGCCTCCATAGATCATTCTTTGAATTCATTACCAGCGACCATGCCGATCCACATTTCAGGGTTGATCTCCACAATGCCAGCGGGGAGCTCGCATTGCAGAGCATTCGGCAGCTGGGACGCATCTTTAAACAACTAGCATACGAGAGTGTACCGGATACACCTGAATCGCGGTATGCTGTGCGGTTCTGGGGATCACATCTTGGTCAGGCGGAGACAGCGGTGTCGGGTCTTTGCGTGCTGCGTTCCATGTGGAAATTCAATGCAGTCAAGTTGGGATATGTCCTCAATAACCATAACATCCGATTTTGGGAGGCTGATGGTCCTCCCACGGAGGTCGATATGGTTACCTCGCAATCAAGCTCTATGAGTCGCGGCAGCCACCAGTTAGTCAGCATATCAGATGGCAGGCTCATTTCCAAACCCATATCACACGCATATCAATCAATCGCCCCGCCCGGCCACCACCCTCAATTGATGAACGCAGCTTCCGGGTCACCATTCGTGAGACATGGCCTTCCGGGTCTTCCTCAGAACATGATTGGGCCCTTTTTCTTCAACGTCACGGGCGGGTGGAGTGGAAATGATAGTGGAAGTGACTCGGGAATTCAAACTCAAATGGAGTGGATTCCATTCGATCACTGCGAGGGAAGTGACGACTTCAAAGGGTATCTGTGGGCATATACGGATGGCACGCTTATCCGAAGCAACGGCCCAAACTCTGTTGTTGAGCTCGATGCAAGGGGATTTGAGGGAAGGAAATCTTTTTTAGGGTCGTGACCATCCGCTTCGGGACTCCCAAAGGCTGAGGCACGGAGCGGCTGGAACTAACGGACGTGGTTTTGGCGGGGCACGGTTATTATGAGTTGGACTTGGAAAAATATTTCGTCTAGAAAAAATTATTAAAGTTTTGAAACTGCCTGAAAACGCGAGGACATCTGAAGCAGAGAATTTTGGCTCGCAACTTTATGCGAACCGAACTCGCGAACCTCAAATGCGAACCTCTGTTCAAATCTCGTCCTCCGTAGGTTCGCGTTCTGCTCAAAAAAATCACATCGATATTCAACCGGTAAGTAATCAGAGCGGCCGCCCCTAACACCAGCTGTCTGCAGCGAGTGAGTCACTGCCTGAACTCTGGAACGGGCTTTTTGCTCTTTTGCAAGAGTGCCATTGTATTATGGTATATCTAATTAGTGGTGCAACGGTTTACAAATCATATCTTTATATGGTGATGGCTTGAGGAATTCGGCCTCGTTGGAGAACTAATGCCACCAGTAAATTGCAGACTGCCGGAACATATTCAAAAAGCTACGGTTAAGGGTGGGTAATGTGGGTAATACGCAGCGTGCATATGGGGATGCCATCCTACGTCGGAGTACACGATGGGGGTTTGGAAGACCGGGCGGTGGTGGACAGCCTGGAGAAAGGCCGGCCGAGCATTGAAAACGCGAACACCCGAATAATGTTCGCCACTCATTCTGTGATTGCCGCGTTCGCATTTGGCGCTCGCAAAAGTTTGCGAATTCTTATTCTCTACTTTATATACTGTAGCTTGACTGTAGCCGTCTGTATGCATATGGGAGCAACCGTCACACGTCACAGGCCTCAAGTTGCGTTGCTCGTTTGCCCAATTGTCACGAGTCACAGGGCTCAGGTTGCTTTGCCAGAACCTATGTCACAAAGCAGTAAAATTGCTCAAAAATTGCATAGATTTCGTTGCTTCAAATTGACAATTTAGACTTAAATTTAAACTTTCACGCCATGCGCTTACGAAAATTAGCTCTACTAAAAGCTAACTAATGAGCCAAGTACTAGCACCACCGCCACCTGAGGTTGCTTACTTTCAGGTATGTCACAGCTATTCCGGCCCAGGTTGCTGACCGCGCGAGGGAACGTGTCACACGTCCCCCTGCTCCCATACAGACGGCTACAGTACAATGGAAAACGCCCCTTAAATATTTCAGGGACTTTTGGGATTTCTCTCGTGCCAGGAGAGAGCAAACCATATATTCCCGCCAGCAGACCGACGCGCGTTCAAGGTCAATTGGGAACTGCGCCACACAGCGGCCTCCCAGCTCGCAAACATGTACCAGCGAGCCACAAACACTTCAAATGACTAGTTTAAGTAGAGAAATGAAATATGCATGGTAATATAAACACTTTTCCCTTGCCAGTTTTTACTGGGGACGCGGATCGGTGCTCCCTTCCGTGAATTGCAGCGCAACTTGCGCGGTCCATTAGGCAGCTTGACTTTTCGCGAGGGCGACAGCTGTGGCCTCCTTGTCCGCTAAGGCCGCAGCTACAGCGACGGAGTGCTCCGCTCAGGCTTGCTTCGGTGAGAGAGAAGCTGCGGTGGCGGTCTCTTGCTTCCCTATGGCCCGCAACAATGCGTAGGGCGGATTTCCGGCCTGCATCTCTGCGAAGGATAGCTGCGCAGGGCAGGATGACTTGGTGCCGGTGTCGGTAGCACGGGGCTCGGTCTGTGCGCCCCAGACCACCGAGTGATCCGGAAAATCAGGAGATGAAGCAGCGGGCTGGGGCGGAGGCGCACCGGTGGCAGGTGCCGCCGTGCTGCTGCTGACCCCCCTGCTCCCCAACCCCAATCCCAGGCCCCAGTTGAGCCCGAATCGCGCTGAACAGGAGCCTCACCGCCTGCATTCCCGGTGCCATCGTCGCGGCCACCGCACCGGTACGGAACGGCATCCGCGCATGGAACCCGTCCTCCCCTCCCCCATGACCAATTCTCTTGACGCGGCACTCGGTCCTGCCTCCGCACCACTCCTGCATTCTCCCGAACTGCCGCTACCATCACCATCACCACCACCCCACCCCTCGTCCTCATGCGCGGGGGCGGCCTACCACGCGAAGGAGGGCAGGGAGGCGCGTGAGAGGGTGGCCGCATGGTTGTGCGCGGGGACGAAGGGGTCGGGGACCACAAGGGCGCACAGGACCCACGAGAAGAGCTGTTCGGTGGAGGCTCATCCTTCTCCTTCTCACACTTATGTTTGCGTCGCTCCTTCTTGTACCTCTTCGAATGTATTTTCCTTATAGTCGCAGTGATGGTGGCCGTAAGCGTGGCGGAGGGACATCGGCGGCGGGCTTGAACTCAGGTAACACGCTCGCCTGTCCACTCTCACTCGGCGCAACACCAACCTTGCCCCCTCGCACCCGCCTTTGCTCCGCCAGCATCTCGAAGATATACGCAACGCCCTCCTATGATCCACGCGACATCCTTGTGTCGGCCGGCTCGGTGGAAGTGTGGCGCGTCGAGAAGGGCGATACGCTGGATGTTATTCTTCTGCTTCTCGTCGAGCAGCGCGACGTATGGTGTAAAGAGCGGCTGCGAGGACCACGTCGTAGCAGCATTGAAGGGAAGAGGTGGGCCCTTAGCGACGGCAGTGGACGCGACTTAAATTCATGAGCCTCCCCTCGATCCTTATTCAGATTGGCCGGATCCTTGCTCGCTTCATTCCCGCTTTCCTTCCTTCTCGGGTACCCCTAAACTCTCATTCCGAAAGCTCTCGACCGCTTCAGAATAGCATCTGGCATCACATTATTCATCTCTTCCTCTGCCTTGGGTACGTCTCTGCCTGCGCTGCTGTTCCCGCTCCCACTTCCTTCCACGGCCGGCCGGGCCAGCCGCGTCGCCGGCGCTGCAGGCGCCCGTGGTCTCCCAGTGGAAAACTATTGCCTTCAATCCCCATCCCCACGCCGATAATAGGCGAGGCGGGCGGGGCTGTACCTCAAACCCGCAGAGGCAGCCCCATTCGGCTCCCTGCGTAGAACATGAAGAAAGCGCTGTTGTGATTCGCATACCCGTGGTTCGGATGAGGATCCTAGAACGGCATCTCCTGGCCCCCGCTGCATATGCTGGTGCTGGGAATACGCGATAGGAAACGCCTGCTGAGTGAACGGCGAGAGCGGGCGAGGATGCTCCTGGGGGGCTGGCTTCCTGGATGAGAACGCGGGGCAGATGGTTGTGGCTACGGCAGAGGTCGACTCGGGGGCTGCGAAGGTAGCTGCGACTCTGGTGCTGGACCCGGAGAGGGAGGCTGGAAGGGGGAGGAAGTTGCTGTATATAGACGCTGGGTGGGATGCCGTTCGGCGCGGTGGGTATCACGGCCCCGTTGGTGTAGCTGACTGGAGGGGACATCTGAGGCTATGTATCTGCTGCAGCACCGGGGTACGCACGCAACTGCCTTGCCAGCATGTGGATATAGTTCCAAAGCTGTAATAGAAGATGTCAGATCCCAGTTCAATATTCGCTCTCAAGAAGTTAAGGCATACCTCTATCTCTCTCCTCGACCATCTCCCTGCATCCTCGCTTCGCCTCCACGACAGATCAGCGCACTCTAGGTTCAGCTTTTCCACCTCCTGCTTCGTCTGCTCCTCGCGGCCTCGCGCAAAGATACCAGCTGTATTGGCGCCCACACAGTCGAAGAAGAAGACGGAGACACGGCGAAGGATGCTTCTGACGGGGATTGTGGATGTATTTGCGACGGAGTGTGCGTGCCAGAAGGCGAGTTTGCCATGGAAGACGAAAACGTGCGATAGTGCTCTTGAGGCACAATCGGAAGGCACAAGGAGGGGCATTCCACCAAACGGCGCGTGAGGATACCAAGTCAATGTCTGCAGCAGCGCAGGTGTCTCCAGTCCCGTCCCCTAGCCTGGTCCTGCGCTGCTCGGCGATTTCGATTGGAAGTGCGGTGACTTGCGGTACATCGTGGCTGTGGGCTTTGTAGCCCCAGGAGCTGTTGAGCGTGAAAGCGGAAATGTGCGACACCAGCGACCGTAGGAAGGATTTGCCACTTCACGTCGTATTGAGTTGCTCGCGAACAGTTGGATTCAAAGTAAAGCATCGCAGAGCTTCGCCAGCGAGTGGTACCGACACGAAACACAGCCTAAGCCAATCAACTTTGATCTTCGAATCCACTAGACGTGTCCAATCACGAGGTGGCACATCGATCGCAGCCGCTGCGGTGAAGGATAACAAGATGTTCCGACCCCCTGGCGATTTGGGATATCCGCGGATTGGAAGACAAAGACTCTCGTAGCTTACCACTACGCATTGCTCTGCTCGTGAACCGGTAATACGACCCTCTGAGTAGACCACCGGGATGAGACAGGTTACTGTGCCGCTCGCGCAAGTGGTAGACTTATCGGACTGGGCGAGACAAATGGTGGTGGCGGTAAGAAGAAACTTCAAAAAGCGCGGGAACGACGGGGTGTCACTAATCAATTATATTACTAATTTCTGGCTCTTTTAGAGCTGTGACAAGCTGTCAGTCGTGACCCCTATCTCCGTACTCGCAGCATATTACTGTAAGTTGAATAACCAGGTTGGCTTGGGTCCTGATTAGTGCTCATGGGTCCGAGCGAATAAGCCGCAAGCTAATATGCAAACTCCTTTCCTGCAGTTTGATTGACCCGGGATGTGCGAGCTGCATCGCTCCCCTCTTCGTCGGCAAGCATGAGTCGCGCATCGAAGTACGCTCTGGCGCCACTAAAGCCAACTTCTCTGCTTATTCCCGCTCGTCTTCCTTCTCAGGCTCCTCAAACTCCCATTCCGAATGCGAGCGGGCCGCTGCAGAATAGCATCTGCCATCACATTATCCATCACCCCTCCCTCTTCGTCGTCGGCCTTGGATACGCCTCGGTCTGCGTTGTTGTTTCTATTCCTATTCCCTTCGACATCATGCCAGTCTAGCTGCGTCGCTGGTGCTGTAGGCGCACGGGATCTCCGGGCGAGGAACCATCGTCCTAGATCCCCCTCCCCACGCCGATGATAGGCGAGGCGGACGGAGACCTGTATCCCGAGCCTGTGAACGCAGCTCCATTAGGTCCCCCCGGATTGAACAGGGAGACCGCGGTGTTGGGATTTCCATAGCCGTGGTTCGGATGATGAGCCTGGAACGGTACCTCCTGGCCACGCTGTATATGTTGGTGCTGGAAATGCACGATGGGAAACGCCTGCTGGGTGAAACGGCGAGAACGGGCCGAGGATGCACTCAGGGACCTGAGGACTTCCTCGATGAGAATGCAAGGCGGGTGGTGGAGGTTGCTTCGGAGGCCGGCTCGGGGTTGAGACCCTGGTGCTGGACCGGGAGAGGGCGGCTAGGAGGGGGAGCTGCTGCATAGACGCTGAGTGGGATGCCGTCCGGCACGATGGCTAGCATGACCCCGTTTGCGTAGCTGGTTAGAGGGAATATCTGAAGCTTCGATATGCTGTGACAGCGTTGGGGTCCGCACGCAGCTATCTCGTTAGTAGCTGGATGTAGTTCCAAAGCTGTAATAGGAGATGTCAGATTCCGGTTCAATATTCGTTCACAACTGTAGAAGAAGAAGGAGACGCGGGAAAGGACGCTGCCGACAGAGGTTGAGATTGCATTGGTGATGAAAAGCGCGTGTGAGGAGGCAAGTTTGCCGTGGTAGAGGAAAATTCCGCACGAGATAAGGCAGTCCAACATAAGGCGCTTGATGATGTGATTCTGATGTCTGCAGCGGCATGGGTATCTGCAACTTCTCGTCCCCAAGCCTGATTATGCGCTAACCCAGGACTTCGATCGGGGGTGCAGTTGGGTCTCATGCGCCTATTTTGGGGGCGCGAAGGCGAGAAGGTTGTGTCGGGGGTATGTAAAGAGAGCTGGAGCGTCTGGACTCTGGGACAGAAGTCGCGCAGAATGCACCTTGGCCGTAACGGGCATGCTGAAGCTAGAGCTGGAGCTCGCACCGAAGAGCACGGCACAAGCGAAGGCTTGAGTGTTGATCGCCAAAGACCGGTACCATTCTGTCTGGCAGGTTCCTACCACGAAGCATCGTGTACCACTCGGACAGACTCTGATGACAAAGACGTCCCCAGCACAGTCGATTACCAACATCGTCTGCGCGTCATCGGCGTCATTTGGTTCGTCTTCCACGGGTTCCACAACATCGCTGTGGCTCGCGCGATCCATTGTCGGCAGCTACGACCTCCTTCAGCTTTCCTGGGTCACAGCTTAGCCTGTGCAGCCCATTGGGCAGCTTGATTCTTTGCGAGGGCGACAGTTGCGGCCTCCTTGTCTGCGGAAGGCTGCAGCTACAGCGACAGAGTGCTCCGCTCGGGCTTACTTCGGTGAAGTAGTAGTGGTGTTTTGCTTCGCATGGTCCAAACCTCTGCATTTATAAGCATCGGGAGCGTGCCGGTGACAGGGGCAATCGCGCTGCTGCTCCCACTCCCCGGCCCTAATCCCAGTTGAACCTGAGTCACGCTAAACACAGGCCTCAGCACCTGCATTCCCAATGCCATCGTGGTGGCCACCGCTCTGGTACTAAACGGCCTCCGCACATAGAACACTTCCTCTACTTTTTGCCTCGTGCAAATGCTCCTTGAGCTCCAGGCCGAATACGCTGAGTAAAAGGTACTTCTGCACCAGGAGCCGGTGCGCGATGGCGGCTTGCCCCATGGTGGAGTGCAGGGGGGCGTGTGAGAGGGCGGCGGCGTGGTTGTGCGCGGGAACGAAGGAGTCGGGGACCACGAGCGCGTGCAGCGCCCATTCGAGGGGTTGTTCGGTCGAGGCCCATCCTTCTCCTTCTCCCGCTTGTGTCTGGGCTTGCGCTGTTGCTCCTTCTTGTAGTTTTTTGATTTGTTTTCCTTGGCATCGTAGTGATGGTAGCTCGAGCTCAGGCAACACGCTCGCCTCCCCGCTCCCACTCGGCTCCATACCAACCCCACCACCCCGCGTCCGCTTCTGCTACACCAGCATCTCGAAAACATACACAACACTCCTCCCGCCTCCGCATGGCGGGGATCTCCGGCGGGATGTACGCGTTGGCACCAACCGAATGGGCGTATTGCGCGATGGCGGGAGCTGAGCACCATAATCTGTTGGGGCGTGAATTAGCGATGATGAGGACAACAACGAAACGGTGGCTGGGAGAGAATAGAGAACAGAGAAACGACACGCACGCGAAGAAATCCCACGCGAGCGACACAGAGTGGTGCTTGATCTTCGTCACCTGCTGCTTCTGCTTCCCCATCGCCAGATCCAATTCCACATCCATAACGGCATCCTCCCCACGTCCTTGTCCTTGTGCGACTTGTCTTTGTCTTTGCGCGTCTTCGTCACCATCGCGAGCAGCCCCTCCAAATACACGACCTCATACTCCAGTTCCACGGTGGTGACGGTGCCGTCCGCCTCATGCATGGGCACCCTCACGCGGTGAGCCGACCTGCTCGCGCCCTGCGTCTTTTTCTCCCGGCGCCGCTGCAGCAACTCATCTGCCCCACTCCGCTTCTCCCCTTCCTTACTACCTTCGCCCTGGGAGCTGGAACTAGAACTAGAGCTCATACTCGTAAGACTAGGCACCTTGCTTAATTCCTGCAGAAAGCGGACAATCATCAGCCCCAGCGCCGTCGTCCCCAATTCCGTAATCTCGTGCGAGCGCAGCCAGGTGTACACGAGCACGAAGACGATGGAGGCGCGCGGGTCGAGGGCAAAGTACGTTGAGATGAGCGGGGTGGTGAGCGGGGTGGATGTGGAGGAGCAGGACGGAGAGGGGAGTGTTGGGGACCATTGTACGCCTGCGGGGCCAGGAAGGGGATGTCGGTGGCTTCGGAGTTGGGGTTGAGGGCCGTGTTCGAGTCAGGGTGGTACGCAAGGAGGGAGGGTGGGTAGAGAAGATCACGAAGGGGTAGGCGCGTGAGGGTACTGTATCGTGTTGTCTTGGGTATTCCAGTCAGACTTAGAGGCAGAACTTAAGCCAGAACCCAAAGAGAAGCCAGGGCTCACGCGAGCACGGCACGGCCAAGCCGCGGACGGGCGGGGGGACGTAGGCGCGACGATGCTCTTCGGGAGCAGCCCCATGTCCCACGGCGGGAGCAGGAACGCGCCCATCTGTCCGTGTGCCGCCAGTATGCCCACTAGCGCTGCGGGGTCGTACGCCAGCAGCTACGCGTCAGGGCTTCCAGGTGGGAGGCCGGCAGGGTGGTGCGTGTCCTGCGTTCAATCGTAGTTAGCATTCGCAATATAATGCAGTCTTTACACTCACGACAAGGGTAAACGCGAACGGGGCATCATGCACCCTCCATTAATCCACGCATCCACATCCACAAGCACGACCTCCCATCGCCTCGGCTTGCCCAGAAACTCGAATCCCTTCATCACAATCTCCTTCAGCCTTTGATGCGTGTTCGCCATGGCTTGCATCTGCTCCTGGCTCTGCTTGGACGCTGATACGATCCACGCAGCATCCTTGTGCCGAGGGTTGGCGCGTCGAGGAGAGCGACAGGCCGGATGCTCTTCTGCTGCTGCTTGTTGAGCGGCGCGACGTATGGTGTGAAAAGCAGCTGCGAGGACCGTGTCGCAGCAGCATTGACGGGAAGGAGTGGGCGATTAACGACAGCAATGATATGGCATGGCCATTGGGTTGAGTCCCAGCTAGGTGGTGGCAGTGACCAGTCACCCCGCCACGACTTGGACGCGACGCCATATCATTAATTTCATTCACCAGGAAAACAACTTCAAAAGTACGTTAGATTTGTTGACCCATCGCGTTTTGACCATGCACATAGCAGTTGGTGTCCGTGTATCCCAAATTATCATGACTTGCAGTTTGGCGTTGCTCCGGATTGGCTCTCTATATACACAAGGAACGAGTAACGTATAGAGTCTGTCTATGAGAGACTAGATCGGCTCCCTTCACATTTTAATTCCGGGGAAACAGAGGGAAACAGGGGCTAGACTCGCGTGAATTCAAGATTCGGACTTGACCTTTGCTTGACCTTCGACCGTGGCTATGTATACTACGGGCATTATCTTCATTGGACACAGATTAGACATCTGGAAATGAAGCGGAACCCACCGCCAGCATCACATACTGTACGGGCCCGTCCCTATATGCATCTTATCCTAACGGTGCTAAAATTTCGACGACACTTCGCGCACCCCTTGCATTTTGCACAGGATCATATGTCCGTCTAATACCGAACATAACCACCGCGCCCTACACCGCCAGTTGTTCTCGGCCCCAATTTGACGTTTCTGGTCAAATGTCACGGAATGTCGACAGGACATCCGTGGCCATTTGGGAAATTTCCCTTGATGCCAAAATCACATATCATAGGATATCCCATGACCCGGATGACCACAGAAATTTTACGCCGGATGTCCCTCAGATATTTTGACTCAGATATCCTGTAGCCGCAGCTCTTCCGTTTGCAATAATTTTACTGGGTGACTTCACAATGAGGATTGAAAAGTAAATTATATTGAATTTCTACTGCTAATACATGGTGGTGGACTATCTATACAGCAATGACTGCGCTACTGCTGCCCGGATCAGGATCATACTGGGGGGATATTGAATACACTGTTATGAAAGTAGTTAGTTGATGATAGTTAGAAATGGAAGAAACAACTCACCAGGTGCATAAATGAGATGTAACAGCGGAAACCTACAAGCAGATGAAATTCAGAAGCTGAAAGGCATGAAGAATTGATGACTCACCTGAGATCGTGCCTACAAAATGAACAGTGAAACTCGGAGCTGGCTAACTGGGGGGAGGAGACTGTTAATGTGGCCATATAGAGACTACTTACCAGTATGTGCAGGCTAACCAATGATGGGACAAAGCATCAAATAGCAGGTGAGTGGGAGAGATAACAGAAAGGCAACAGCGGAGAAAAGGCAGGTGTAAGTGGTGGGTGAATTCGGGCACGACTGAATGCGACTGCTGTCACTCTTGTTTGTTGCTGCTTGTTCGGTGGCTAAGTTTCGTTACAATTTCTTTCAAGTCCAAAATGCCTGCCTCATCCAGTACATCCGCTTCCACATTTGCGCAACACCAGCAATAATTACATAGTCATAAATTTTATGTGTAGATGGTCTATTTTAATGCCAACAGCAACTATTGGGGCCCAGCCACCCAAAGTACTGAATATCCTTGGGAGGTCGGGACCAGACATTCCTGAGCCACTCGTTGAATGTCATTACGATCTCATACAGCTAACTATGAGTGGCCCTGGGCATTGCCTGTTAACAATGTGTGCCGTCACGTGACCTGCCGCGCCCGCTTAACGCCAAAATCCATTGACCCAGACATTTTTTGATGTCTAGCTCGCACACTACAACACTTATTGCTCTGAAAACATCATGTAACCTTAAGTTAAACATCCAATGAGACACGCTGCACCTTTTGACGGCTACAAAGGTCGTGGTTGTGAGCTACAAAGACCTGTCCAACTGTGGCCTCGGGAGTCGGCGCTTAGGTTTGACCTTCCTCCGACACATATCAAGTGTATTCTTGATTTTTGACGCCTCTTCTTCTGTGTGTGCTAGGCCCTTTGTGATGATGCATGAAACTGTTGACTTGCTATTTCCGCAACTTCGAGCTGCTGTTGTGCCGAACATACTTGGGGCCTGTGCCACTGGTAGGATCTTGTCCTTCAGCTTGCGAAATAACTGGTGCTGGCAGGTGTGATTCGGTTTCAGACGCTGATTTTGGCGTCTCAAAGTGCATATATCTTTGTATTGTTCGTTGAAAGCCTCTTGAAGCAAACCAAGCACTGTTTTAGTTTCAAGATGGGCTGTTTCTCGAGCCCGCCTTCCTGGCAGTACTCCGCTTTTTGGGACTGCGAGCTGTAGCCTGCCAGTTTGCCATGGTTTTCCCGTGCTTCCAGTGATAAATCACGCAACTGCAACAAGATAATGACTTAGAATGAATATAATTAGCAATTATGGGTATATTCTCGGAGGATGACGGCACGGCAAGTCACCATTCGGCTTGAACACAGCCTGTAAGGACCGCTGCCAGTGTATCACCACTATTAGGTTCTCACGCCGCTTCTCACACTTAGATGCGCCTGTATTGTTTCTTATCTTATCTCTTTTCCCAGGCCTCTAACCGTAGCATATATAAACGAGTAAACTACACATGTATTTACTCAGACTTTCTTCTCCCCCCCGAAACAACGAACAACCTTACAGTTCTCTTCTGTGTGCTTGTCCTCGTTCGACTTCGGCCCGAAAGCTCTCCCACGTGTTAGCTTACGAGTTTCCTAACTTGTCGAGCTTTCACAGCCCGACTCTGTGCTGGCATTTCTTCCAAAACCGCAACACATTTATTGACATTCCAGAGCACATTCAGGTTGAGATTTGGTGAGACAAATTGAGAAGGAGAACAAGATCTTTCATTTGGCCGGACAGATTTCTGAATTTATCATTTTTGATGATTCTAGGCATGTGGTCCTGCACTATTTGACTCATATCTCAACGCGAAAATATTTTAAAGATAATTTGTCCGGCCAAATGAAGCATTCAATCATTAGTTACAAATTGCACGACTCAGAATATCTAGATAGGTGGTGTTGTCACGTATAAACGTGTTGCGGTCGGGGCACTTTGTGTGGGTCAGAATCCGTCCCGTTTTTCAGCCACATTGAGTCACATGACGAAAATTTTCTTAGGCGCAATTGCCCAGGGCCACTACGAGATATTTCTGCCAGGTTGCCAGCAAAATGTCGGCATGATGGCAAAACGAGACTACCAGGAATATTTGGTAATGATCCACCGTCGGATGTCACGCCGGGGTCTGATTAAATTGGCGGTGTAGGGCTATGTGTGGCGGACGTGCCTTTTATAAATGCAGACTTGCCTCACTGTGCATTACAGCATCTTCGATTATCTTGACAGCCATGTTCAATCACTTGGAACGTTTTTTCAACTCACTCTGGGATAAATTTCAGAAAGACGAGCAAGCTAGGTGAGAACCGTCTAACCTGCTATCTCTTTCCATGAGCCTCACAACGCCACCAGGAAACAGCCATCATCGTCGTCATCGTGGGAGTTGGACCCAGATTTCTTCAAGGCTATGTCGCAATGGACCAAGGAGCACCCGGAATCCTCGCTTAAGAGTGTTATGGACAAGATTTTTAGCGTGATCGATGGCGGTGCCGACGTGATGGACTTCATTCCCGACAGCCCATTCCCAGCTCGCACCCTCGTCAAATCATTGGTGTCTTTGCTCAAGTTGGGCATAGTGCGTGTTCTTATCATTGCTATTCGCGGCCAATGGCTCACCCGCAAAACTGTAGAAAGTATCAGAAGCGAAATCGGCGGTATTTGAATTTGCCAAGCAGGTCGCAGATTGGTTTGACCAGATCCAGGCGAACCTCAAAGGAAAGAAAAAAGGCCGCTTCTCTCGCGCTTCAATTGAAAATTTGGTGCCGTACCGGTAAGTGTATTGAAAGACAGTCGAGACGGCGTCTCTGATGGTCCTTTGTCAACGCTAGGGATCTCATTAATGAAATATGCACATGGGCAACTGCCAGATTGGTACGCAGTCGCACGACAATGAGTCTGGAGCTTGCTGATGCATTTTAAAGGATGATGGTCGATGGTCGAGCATCACGCATGGGCTGGCTGTAGCGAAGGAGATCGAAGATTTCAAAGCTCGAATCGCCACCGCTCGTGCTTTATTCATGGTACGTGTGCTGTACGCTTCGACGGTACTATTCCCTGACGTGCAATAGGACGTATCAATCATCAATATGGCTGGGGGTATCGACATGATACTTGAAGAGATCGAAAAGGTCCGGCAGAATCAGAACGATGCACTGGTGAGTATCTGCGCGTATGTTGCATCGAACATTATAAATAGTGTTTTCTCTAGAAACGTATCTCCGATAAGCTGGATGCACAGGAGCAAGCTAGACTGCACACAGAGCAGGCCCGGGAGCAAGCCACACTGCTCGCAGAACAGGCCCGGGAGCAAGCCAGACTGCTCGCAGAGCAGGCCCGGGCCCGGGAAGCCTATCTGGCTTGGATGCTTAAACTCGCCGTGGACCCTACATACGATCGTCAGGGCAAGCAACCGTGCGGTGAGGGGACGCGAGTCGAAATCTTGACTGAGATCATGGATTGGAAAAATGACATGTCCGACGAGAACCAATCCTTCCTCTGGCTCACAGGGGAACCTGGTGCTGGTAAATCTGCCATCACCGCGTCTATTGCTCGAGCATGCAAAGACGACGGAACGCTCTGGGCGCAGTTCTTTATCAATCGAAACAACGTCGAGACCACCGATCCAAGGCTGTACTTTCCATCTATCGCTCGGCAGTTCATTGACCACTCTACCCATCCGGATTTCTCAATCGCTATTGTCGGAGCTCTCAAAAGTCAACCTTCGATCATGGATGACATCTCCCACATACAGGCATCGGAATTATTTGTGAATGCTCTTAAACTCGCATGCGCATCTAGTCAGGAACAGTCTGTGGTTGTTGTCATTGACGGCCTAGACGAGACCGACCCAGTAAAACTAGCAGAGACCGCGCAGATTTTCTCCCAGATATTTTCAAGTCTATCGGGCCAGACTACTCGCAACGCCAAGATCCTCATTTCCAGTCGCACCGACGATGACATCAGAAGGCCGTTTGCGAAAATGATGGATCCTCGGCATGTCAAGCACATCCACCTCGACACATCTGCGCCTTCCTCTATTCGGGATGTCACCACCTATTTGGCTTTACAGATAGTTCACATCGTGGAGGAATACGGCCTGAATTGGTTAGAATGGCCCGGAGAGGCACGCATGGATGCGCTATGCGTCCGGGCGTCAGGCCTGTTTATCTGGGCTGTGACCGTGGCGAAATTCTTCCAAGATCAGATTCACGATATGGGCACAGAATGCCTAAACGACCTCATTGATGCATTTAGTGCCGAGGGAACGGGAAACATCAATATTCTATATCGGACAGTCATTCAACTCGCCTACAGAAAAACCAAAGACCCGTGGCGTTTTGAAACTTTCCGCCGGATTGTGGGATGCGTGGCAGCACTCAAGGAACCGCTACCTATTTCAGCGATTTCAAATCTGCTCGATTTGCGCCGAAATGCTTCTAGCAGCCCTGTGGACGTCATCAATTTTTTTCGCCAAACACGGACTATCCTGGTCGCAGGAGCTGATGCTGTGGATGGCGAGACAGTTCCCCGCCTCCACAAATCATTCTTTGAATTCATTACTAGTAAACATGCTGATTCACATTTCCGGGTTGATCTCCACCATGCCAGCGGGGAGCTCGCGTTGCAGAGCATTCGGCGGCTGGGAGATATCCTTAAACAAGGAGGATATGAGAGTGCCCCGGATACACCTGAATCGCGGTACGCTTTGCGGTTCTGGGGATCACATCTTGGTCAGGCGGAGGAAGTTGTGTCGGGTCTTTGCGTGCTGCGCCCCAGTCTGGATTTCCATGCAGACAAGTTGGGAGTTGTCATTAATGACCGTCGGACCCAATTTTGGGAGGCTGAAGGTCCTCCGAGGGAGGTCGATACGGTTACCTCGCCATCAGGTCTTGAGCATGGCAACCACAAGTTAATCAGCTTATCAGATGGCAAGCTCATCTCCAAACGTATATCACATTTCTATAATCCGCCGCACGGCCACCACCCTCAATTGACCAACACAGCTTCCGGGTCACCATTCGTGAGACATGGCCTTCCGGGTCTTCCTCGGAATATGACTGGGCCCTTTTTCTTCAACGTCACGGGCGGATGGAGTGGAAATGACAGTGGAAGTGGAAGGGGCTCGAGAACTCAAATGGAGTGGATTCCATTCGATCACCGCGAGGGAAGTGACGACTTCAACGGGTATCTGTGGGCGTTTATGGATGGCCTGCTTATTCGAAGCAACGGCCCAAACTCTGTTGTTATGCTTGATTTGAGGAAATACACTGCCTGGTAGCCAGAACATATATAACTACGTAGCACGAGGCATAGGTCGATGGGTCTTATTACGTTGAGGCACGATATCACGGAACAACCCAAATCAAGCTAAATTCCCGAAGCCCTCCGGTTGCGTTTGTCAACGCCCGGCTTCGCGCCCATTTCGTTGCCACATTCCGGACATAATCATTTCGTCCTTCCCTTCGTCGTAAATTTACTTTTCACCTGTGTGACACTACTATCGAGCCCAATCAGGCTATCTTACCATCCGATCATGGTGCGGACTTCAAGCAACTGAGTAGAGCGGTAAAATAATTGAATTAGAGCTAATATAGTTGGAATGTACATGCTAGCTATATATGCCACATGCAAGTGTAGGTGCACGGGTGTGGGGCTCGCGTGAGCTGTGCGTGGACTGGGGATTGTGTATGGGGCTGGGTACGTGCATGAGGCTGGGTTACGCGCTTAGGGGTTCGGGTAGGTGCTTGGGGCTAGGGCGTGGGTGTGCCGGCTAGGGAGCATGTATGGGGGCTAGGGAGAGTGTATGGGGCTAGGGAGCGGAATAGAGCGCGGGCATGTGAGCTGGGCATGTATATGTGGGCTTGGGAGGTGGGAACTAGATGCGGGCTGCAGTAGGGTGTGTGGTGGGTGGCTGCGGGTGTGTGGGGGTGCACAATGAGTGCGGGCTGGGTGGGTGTGTACAAGCTGGGATCGCAAGTGGGTGTGATGATCACAAAACGGCTGTCAAAGGGTCTTTAGTGGGTAAGGAGACATATAATTGTATACAACAACATACCAGTGCAGGGCTCTATGGCCACTGCAATCGATCCAGGGTGATTTGGGGTTGAGGATGGAGCATGTGTCGGAAAAAACTATTACGTCTGATAAGGCCTTATTAGGTATCTAAGGGAACCAAGATCGAACTAGGCTTATATTGGAGGCCGCTTTGCATAAAAGGCCTTGAAATCAGAAGAGAATCTTAGTAAGATCGAGATGGGCGCAAATAAGGGCCTTCTCACACCGAAGCACTCTTACGAGATGAGGGTTCCATTATAATCGATTATAATGATCACGTGAACTTTAAATGAAATATGAGACTTATGATAATGACATACGGTTATAAGAGGCTATTAAGGATCGGCGGGCGCTTATAAGAGGCTATTAAGGATCGGCGGGCGCTTATAATGCATTTTTATGTATCAAAATAGCATCCTTGTAAAAATTCGTATTATACATCAATAGTAGGTTCATTGTAGGGTCGGGTTGAGGTGGTCCCTATGATTGCTTTTGCGGATTGTTCACGAATGGCTGTCATGAATCGGGGCGTGTTTTTGTAAAATTGCAATGCGCTCCTCCATTGCGTGGCGGTCCTCAGGGTTGCCGTGCCATTGTGAATGGCCTGGAGCCGTTTCTGATACCATACTTCACATGTTGGAGACCAATACCCGACATCCAGCCCGCTACCCTTCCATATATTGGGTTTCGGCCACCAAGACGAGTGACTGACTTGGGTTTCATGACGCCCTTCTGTAGTGCATGTATTAGTATAATTGTGTGCTGGTGGATGATTGTTTAGCTACTTACCGGAATATATTCTGTATACGCCGCACACAATGTCTATGTCTTCCTCCTGCAGCTCGTCGTCCCAGTAGCTTTTCGTATCCCCCTTGAAGTGTTTCGGCATCGTCGATTGTTGCACCTCGGGAGACGGCCCCGCGATTATGTAGGCCCAATCGAGGGACTCAATAGTTAATCGCCAGAGTATGCCCCCATTAGAAGCAGCTGCGCGTGCACGTGGGGCGCCAAGGAGAAATTCCTTGCGAAATGCTTCATAGTGCCTGAATTCGAGGGTATCAGGCACCCAGCCAGCCTTGCGATAGCCCGGTGGAGGATACCAGGTGAAGTCGGTATTTTGGGGCCCTTGGAGTTGCCATGACTGTGAGAGCGTCATGAAAGGCTTTCCGGTGGCCAGACAATGTCCGAGAAAGTCCCGACGATTAACCCAAGACCCTCTCCAAACCCATTCGAGCGCAGTGAGAGGGTCGGATACAGTGATCTCATATGGCGGATCCAGAACCCCATCGATAGTGCTGGGCTCGGTAGTAGAGTCAGCACCAGGGCCGAAATCGATTTTGTACACAGTGTTATTGCCGTATGTCATCAGTGTAAGTGCTTTGTGGCCCATTCTGAACACATATTGAGTGTTGGTGGTGCTGAGATCCCACAGGATAGGCGGGACTGGGATAGTTGTATCGAGGAAGCACTGCACGAAGTCGCTGAAGGGAGTTTTGAGGTCTTTGACTATGGGATTCCACTTGCTGGCCGTGTCGCACATTATCTTCCGCGTCGTCTCCCACTTTTCTGGTGGAAGCGAGTGACCCAAGATTGTGTTGCGGTCGTATGGATTTTGCCGGTCGTGCCACGTGAAACCGTAGCGGTTGTACACAACCAGCTCTAGGGACTGAAGCCCCTTGAGCGCAGTGATTGGTTGGAGTGGGTCATATACCAGGGCAAGAACGTCGCAGAAGTTCGCTGGCGGGAGAGATTCAGGCGTGACGGCGGGAGGGACAGGAGGGAGGACCGGGGATGAGGGACGAGGTTTTATGAGTAAGCTGAAATTTGCTGGTCGAGGTCTGGTAGCCTGGCTGGTGTTATATAGGAGTGAACGCAAATTGCGTCACTGCTAAGTAGTTCGTGTTCCTAAAAGAAGTGCCTAAGCGCTTAGCGAAGGTGTCTTAAATGCGCATTTAAGTAACAAGTAAGTACAAATTAACCGGATAACTAACTGTGCAGTCTATCGAACGCCATTATGCTGATTAGTGTATCCGGCGCAGAGACTGGGCTAAATGGTTCAGGAAGGGGTAGAGATGCCGGTTTGGAGGGAGGAGAGAGGAGGAGAGGAGTCTGGTGATTTGTGGAAGGTTCCGGTGCCATTCAGGGGAAGGGGGGGAGATTGAATAGTTTTATGACTAACACTATGCAAGTTACTGTTGGGGGATGCAGGAGTGAACGCAAATTGCGTCACTGCTAAGAAGCAGTTTGCGCGCCCCTGTTTACTGATAGGGAGGCCTCGTCTGCTCGGAGTCTTGGAAAACCACGCTGTTGCATCAATAGTGAAGGGGGTTGAGCCTCGAGGGCGGGTAGCAGCTGTGATGCCGAAACCCCTTTTAGAAGTCGCTGGGAGACATAGGGGCTCTCACAGCACTGGACGCAAAGAAGAGGTTGCGTATGGGTACCGACCGGAAATGAGGCTGTAGTGGGGCTATAGTTCCCTGAGAAGAACCTGCTGACCGTACAAGGTTCGTGAGCAACCAGGTCTTACCTACCCACCTTACCTCTGCTGTATGCACCAAGTACTTCCTGCTATAGATGCTCCCTACCGTCTTGAACCTCTCGCGGGAACGGCGATAGTGCGTTCTTGAGGAGAGTAAGTCGTTTCACTGCGAAGGGGATCTTACCCTCACCAAAGGCAACGGCAGGTTCATGTTGATAGTTACACCGGTAGAGCCACATCTCTTCAAGTTATTCAGACAATATGAGCGAGCGCTGCGGAAGCAGGGGGAGTACCGGTAGACGAGTAAGCGGTAGCGGTACTGGGTTTTAAAGTGCCTGTTTTTGGGTGGGACCCGCGCTTCTGACGACCTGTATCCACAGGCAGGCTCGAAGCACGTCCTCGACGTCCAAAGCGTCTAACGCCTGAAAAGCTGCGTAGCGTACCCGTGAAAGCAGTCCCTTTTTACACCGTACGTCGGTATGTAGCTCTCCATGTATAGCCGCTTGTAAGGTTAAACCAAGCACACCGTCTGTGGATGGTCGAAGTGGGTGGTGTTTTGCTTCTATATAGCGGGTTGTCTACTTGTTCAACGGCATCGCTTCGTCTTGGGGATGATGTCGCGGCCCTTTGTATGTGATGTGATGGATCGGGGGTAGCTAAGAGAGGGAGCGTGTCGACCTATAGCATTTACAGAGAGGGCGATGACTCCTTGGAGTCGCTGGAAAGGGGGGCGAAGGCGACGTAAGGGCGGTTGTGTAGCCTCTTTGGAATGTACTAAAGTAACGTTCCAGCCGTGTTTTTACACTTCCCTACCTGGGTCTAGCGGCAGCTTTAGCTCTCTTGCGTGTGCGTTTCGTGGTCGAAGGACCATTTTCGCCGGGACAGCTATAAACAAACCTGGCCGTTGAGATCCCTATTCATATCTTGTGAAAAGGCGGTAGTGTCGCCGGGACACCAAAAATATACCCTCTTACACCTACCCATGGAGTAGGCGTTATTTAACCTGTCTTTTCTCCAGCTGCGTCTCACCCTCAGGATGTGCCTGCCAGTCGCGTCTATGTTACACATAATGTTACTTACCCTAAATCGGCTCCGTGAGCGAGGTCTCCTCCTACGGCGGCGTCTACTCCTGCTTCTGCTTAGTGACATGGTCTCGATATACCCTGAATTGCTAGGGAGTTACTATTGTGAGGGACGTGGCCGGTACCTGTGTAGTGGCCTACC
>KV417710.1:84709-104222 GCA_001630335.1 Athelia psychrophila
TCAATGGGGTCACGCACATGCTGTTTTCAGATGGTTCAAAATACGAGGATATATCCAAGGTAAATTTCACACCCGTAACACCAGATCTAACAATCCGTACTGATATTTCTACCATGTAGGTTATTATATTTGCTACATACAACGTCATCACGGAAGCTGCCTGTCCACTAGGCTACCTCCTTTTAAAGTGCTTGCGCACTTATCTTATCGTGGACATGTATGTAGCCCTTGAGGTTCATACGCAGACAACCATCCAAGAAGGCAGAGCGGCAATACTCGCATTTGGGGCGGACTTGACGGTAAGCTGACATTCAGTTAGCAATTTAAGTGTGTCACTAACAACCCACGAAGGCATATATGAATGCAGTTGCCGATACCGAATTTGACGACAAGAACTGGGGCGCCATCATCAAGCTTCACTTATGGGTTCATATATTTGACGACATCAAAGATAAAGGAGTCTCGCGCAACAGCAACACCAAGCCAAACGAGAAGTTGCACGGACCATTGAAGAAGCATTACCTGCGAAGGACCAATTTCAAGGATGTAGCGCCGCAGGTATTTATCTACAGTAATCATTTGTACAATTTTAATGGCTTAACTTTTGGCAGATCTTGCGCGCGGAACATATATGTTGTGTCGCCCGAATCATGCGAGAAGACTTGCTTCACTACGACAAGAATATCGGCGAAGGCCCCGACATACCTGAAGATATTGAAGGGGACTCTGAATCGATTGTAACCCATGTCCACCTCGGCGCTGCCCAGCCAACCATATCCATACCTGTGCTACGCGCCTTATATCAGCACGATACCGCGCTATGCAAAATCACATCCCACAATATCATCAAGTTCTTTGGAGAACGCCTAACTCTCGAGGATCTCACTATGCCCCTCAATAAAATCGAAATCATTCGCGATGAGGTGCGCAATTACTCAATTTACATTACCTGCAAATTAAATCCAATCCCCCTGTAGATCACCGAATTTCAGTACCTCAAAGTCGCATTTACCTCGACAGTCGACTGGCGATGTAGCCAAGACAACCTGCGCCGCAACCCATTATTCCATGGTCGGGAACGACAAGATTGCGTGATCCTTCACGAGACCGAAGACACAATTACATTTGCGAAGCTCCTCTTCTTATTCAAGTGCTCAATCAACAACGGCAAGGGGCCATATTCTCTTGCATTGGTACAGAAATACAATATGTATATTCCCAGACGCGAGAGGCTTGCATCTGACAAAGAGCTGGGCATGATTCGAGTTCGGTCTCACCCCCGAAAGGATTCAACTTTTATCTTCGTCGACTCTATCATCCGTGGGGCAATGCTCGTGAGCACCTTTGACGACCGTGTATCTGATGAATGCTTCGTTGTTGACTCAGTCGATACGGACATGTTTTTACGACTCAAAAATCGCAATCGGACCCCATTATATAATATGTAATAGACACGAAACAATGTTTGCTTGAACGGCCCCCTTTCCTATCCCTCGCCATACAATGGCAACATACGGGGGCGCGCATGGCACCATCTCGCGGTACATTGGCAATTGCAGCCAGTGGCGAATTTGACCACGTCTTTTGTGACAGCTTGAGGGACCTTGCGCTTGTATAGCTGGCCAGGTACGATGTAGCAAACTTCCATAGGGAATATAACAGGGCTCTCTTTCCTACCGACGTTGATGCCAACGGCTTCGGGGAAGTGGATCCTATATTGGTGAGCTTCCTCGAAGTGTCTCTAATTAGCTGGGTGTTAGCTGGAAGTCGCATAGAAAATGGGAAAATAAATAAGTGTTCACACTATCTGCACGCAAGTTCGCCCCAAGCAAGCATCATGCTGTACTCTAATCATCATTGATGCTATTAGACTGACAAGATAAGATGACCGACAATTAGATTAGATCCCCTTGGCAAGAATGAACCTACCTTATTATGATGGTAATTACCTCACAGTCATTATAAGCGAGCCATCGATCATATTAGATGCTTATTATCGTACCATGGTGATAATTACATCACAGTCCGTATTACAAGTGAGAATCACCAATATTAGATGCATATCAGGGCCCACACTTGATTATTTCGTCATTTTAATCATTACTTAATGCAATCTAATATAGGGGGCATTATAATGTCGGACGGAATTGTGATGGTGAGAGGGTAAGGAAGGCGAGAGGAAAACCCAAACACGACACACTCAGTCTCAGTGGCAATTTCACCGTTTTCATGCCGCATAGCGGCCATCCCTCCGGTCACCTACTTTACTTTTTACCTGTATGCACACAAGGCTTTGCGGGAAAATACACGATGTTAGGGTTTGTGTGGGGAAACACACAATGTTAGGGTTTGCATGCTGGGCCCTGCCGAGCGTAGCAAGGCTGTTAGGGTTAGGTTAGCGGTTAGGGTTGGTGTTAGTGTTGCCATCAAAGTGAGTTCTACTCAGACTTCACTCGCTTCGACTCGGTGTCTGTGCCAACTCGACACACTGAGTCGAAGCGAGTTCGCACAGATGCCTAGGCCTCGAGTTGTATCATTTTCCTACTGTAGTAATATATACCCCTATTCCTGACTGTCCCTCCTCCTCTCTCTTGTAATCTCCTTCCATCCTCTGTCGAAGACTCGAAGGCTCAGTATGAGGTGGCCTTGGTGACAGGTGTTGATACTTGTTTTGCTGGCAGCACTAGTTAACCACACTACTAAATCAGCACTGTGATTGCTTGGGGTACTTCTCCCACTGCGAATTCTTAGGGAAATTGAGAGTATAAAACCAGGATTTGTGTCTGAGTATAATTTCCATGGACCAGAATCAGCCACCATATGCCAAGCAGCATCCCTATCAGCATGTCAGCTATCCGCCAGAGTATATTGCTTACAATCAACCTCGACATTGGATCCCTTCTGCAACTTTTAAAGTACATGTGCAAACATGAGCGGCTCGACTTAACGCGAGTCATACTGGCAAAAGAGGATGATTATAGAATTGAGAGGGAAGTTTCTGAGTGGACATTGCAGGAGCCAATATCTGCTGGGAAAGGGGAGGAACTGTTGGATCTATTATCTAATATGTGTGAATCTTAATCATTATTGTTACTGCCTCTATCTATGTTGCTCGCGGTATCGTCTTTTCATGTCCGGTTATCCCAATGGTCGTTGTCACGCTGTGAAATGGTTTCACACCCAAAATCGGGCAGAAAACATGATTTGCATTTCACTGCATTCAATGCATGTACAATTGTGAGAAACGAATTGTTTGCTAAGAAATTTTGGCATACTGGAAAGATCCATGATACTGTTAAGATCATGTACAAAGAAAATTTAAGGGCACACGGTACAAACTCAGGTGTAAATGATGGAATTCAGTAAATCACGACAAAAGCTCAAGGCCTGGACTCAGATTCTTCACCAAAGACCACAAAGGCAGCCAAGATTATTAACCTTGTAGAGTCCCCCTATTTTTCTTGACACCACTCCCAGACAAGCCAGAAATATGGTTTCGATAATTCACAAGGGACGACATCGAACCATCCCTTGACGACACCTATCACCGCCGATACAAAAGAAGCACAATAAGAACGCCACAGGGGAGCTAACAAGAAGCATGTCAAAAATGCGGAATGCCGGCATGGTCCCTCAAGCTAACTCTATTTGGAAATACTGTAGTAATACACTCTCAAGTTCGTCACCTGTCCCAAGGCCTTCTGAACTGAGCCTATTTCGCGTGACTGTCACACAAAAATCTAGGCAATGAACATCTTCTGTGACAAAAATTTCGCCCGAGCCACCAAAAAGCTGGGCAGATAGCCATTTTTGACCTTGTTGTGAACCAAAGGCAAGTTCGTCCCATGTCACATGCACATCTGAACATGTGAACTAACCAATTCCCTCGGTCACAAGAAATCATGCTGAACCTCAGATTGTATTACTACAGTAGTTGCCCAAGCCCCAGCTGATATGAAGATAGGACTGTAAAAGTATCCCACACTACCAGTAATAATGACTCCAAGGACCGACACTAGCTTCCATTATGCTTCTCACACCACCAGATGTTCAACAAAAATTCCTACCGAAGAGTTTCACAGACCACTTGACCACCAACCTGCTCCTGTCTTCCAAAATCAAGGTCACCAGATGTTCTAGCGAAATACCATTTGCTCTACAAGTTCCCCTTGCAGAAGCCTAAAAACCAGATTTTATTGAACAAATCCTCAAATTGCCCCCACTACAAACATGTGATTACTTGGAGGTCGTTGGTTCAATCCTGGTTCAACAACTACATTTTTTTCTTCGGGACTTTTAAAAATATTAGCTGACAGGTGTCACCACCCACATGGCAAAATTGTGCAAAAAGAAAATACCAAAAGTCACAAGATTGAAATCCTGCACATGACCAATGTTTAAAGAGCCACATAGATCACATGAACGGTACCCACCCGTGAGAAAGTCACATGGTTACATTTTGACAAGATCAGTAAGCACGACAAATAGGGTACAGTGGATCAATCAGCGTAAAACTAGGGTGCTTTCGCTCAGTCGGCACTTTGGGGTGTTTTGAATCAGTCAGCATGACATTTGGGGACCTTTCGCTCAGTCAGCCTCAGTCAGCCATGAAATTTGGGGAGTTTAGGATCAGTCAGCACAACATTTTGGGGACCTTTTGCTCAGTCAGCCTCAGTCAGCAGCAAAAATTGGGGTCCATTGTCTCAGTCAGCAAGAAATTTGGGGTATGTAGTGTTTGTAATACAGATAGATAGTAGGGATTGGGATAGCAACCAATCAGAGACCCTGGGAATTAGTCCCAAAAAGGACATCAGAATTAGTATATAAGGACTAGCTAAGTAGGAGTTTTAGATATATGTTTGTATTGAGCTTTTAGTTTCCCCCTCGCTTACCACTACACATCACCACAGGTACTTCTTACCTAAGTATCTACCCAGTTACTATACAAGTGTCAAATAGTGTTGACTACTTGTCTTGAAATATACGAATTTTTGACCAACCACATCTGTGTGATTAAGTTAAACCCTGCAACAAGTGACTTAGAGTCGCTAAATCAACAATTCCATTGCGTTAAAGAGAACGTTAGATCCGTGCCAGCATAAGCATTCTGAGCAGCTTAAGTCTACGAGACAGACTAAGTGTGTGTCAAATCAACCTGTCAGGAGTGTTAAGAACCCTTTCGAATAGTGTTTTAGGACATCAAGTACTTCCACAAGGATACAGCATTTTTCAGCATCTTTGCTTCGTTAAAATTCCACTCATCAGAGTCGTAGTCTCAGACAGACTAGGCTTTCTAAATATTACAGTTACTTTCAGCATCAGACTTTTTCCGTTCAGAGTAGCAGCTGGTTTTACCTGCAGCTACTAACCTACAACCCCATTTAGGCACTTCTACGAAATCGACGTTTAGGTCACTAAATAACCGACTTTCAGGAAGAACTCAAACTAGGGATAGCCCATCAATAGTTGTTTGGACCGGCGACTCTAGGGATAAGTGCACAACACTCATCCGACAACACACCGTGCCGATGAAGCTATCCGATTGGTGGATGGACAAATGCCGAACTCGATGCCTAACTCGGATACCAACTCGACTGAACTCGGATGACTGAGTTTGCGTCAAGTTACAACTCTCCTTCGGTTCGGTTCGCTTCACGGCAACGCTAGTTGGTTTTAATGGTTGCAGGTTAGAGTTAGGTTTGGAGAGTGGGGAAGGGGACGGGCATATATTAGAGTGTATTCGAAACCACTTTTTTGCATATATTTTTCATGCAACTGAATTGAAACTGAATGGATGGATGTCACGAGAAGGCAGATGGGCTCGTTCCCCAAGAGACTCTCGAAGGGTACTTATCGTATCTTCACCCCCAATGAACCCTTTCTGGCGTTATAATGATATCCAACCACCAAATGGGAATGTGGCTTAGTCACTCAGAGAAGAGGATGTTGGATAGAATTGGTGTAAGACAGAGATAACAAAGAGGAAAAGCTTAGAGAGCTCCCTCGTACAAAGGTACCAACTATATACTACTAATGTTACTGCAGATTGGTAAGTCTGTGAGAGAATAAACCTATACTAAGGGATTCTTTGTAATACTATCAGTAAGCATGCTGCACAATGTGGAGCTAGGTGGAGCCTGCTGAGTGTCACAAGTTGCCCCTATCTACCTGTCACAGGGCCAACACTTTCCATCTGATTCCATGTCATTCCACATCCTTCCACTTTATTCCATTGTATTCTATATCATCACAAGTTCACTTCACCCACTATCAGCAGATCTTTACATACACATCAATGACTCCCCGGGCCCCTTAGCATCATATACACTTACTCTTAGGGCCCCGCATCGTCAGCACGATTACCGATACATTAGTACAAGTAGACAACGACTTGGACCTTGAGACCTTAGCTTATCCTCTTTGTCTCAAGGTACAGTCACTTACACACTACAGTATCGAACCGGGATTTGGGACTAACCGGGAAGTGGGACGCCACCAAAACCGGCTGATTTACAATCGGGTTTCGTCGTTTTCGCTGTGGTACTTGGTGAAATGTGACACATATAATCTGTTACTATTGTATGTGTGATTTAAGCGCGTGAGAATCGGTAGAACAGGAGGGAAATGGCAAACAATCGGCGGGGGGCATATTCACGCGGGATAATTAAGCTTTAGTACAAAAGGACAGGGGTCTCTATCATATATAAAAGTTAATATCTACTACTAAGCATTATTAGAACATAATAGAGCATTTAAAACGAAGCAGCGACATTGCAGACAGCGCAGACAATTGCTGCACCTTGTCCCAGGGCCCAGATCATCTGATTCAGGGCTCGCGCCAGCGTCCCGCCTTTGGCCAGTGCGTTCTGGCCAGTTCTCTTTCTCTGGCTCATTGTAGTCACTGTCAAAGACTGGGGGTTATGAGCAAAGAATGAAAGGAAACAATTGAACATCGGATGAGAATACATGTCAATCCCATTTCCTGGTAAAACCCCCATTCCCACGCCCACAAAAGATATGTGCATATCTCACTCAATTTGCAACCATTTTACTTCAAAATTTTACTTTTCAAACACTGTAGATAACCGAGAGTACAGATGTAAAAAATTCTGGGAGAAATGAGTGGAAATGCGGACAGTGTCGGCGAATTCACTTGTCGGTCCCAAATCCCGGTTCGATACTGTATTCCGAATACTATCTAACTTTGTCTCAAGTGACTTGTATTCGCTCTCGATCGCAAGGATCGACACCTCAACTACACCACTAACTATCAACACCACTACAAGGCCCATCTGGGAACGACTATGAATACACGTCGTAACACTGAGTGAGCATGATGAAGCAGGTGCTAATAATAGGCCTTGAGCCTAGACTTGGTCCGGAAAGGTCGGACATTAGGTAATCAGGATGACATAATGGTCTAGAGCGAGTCTAGAGCGTTCTGGATGAATGACGTCATGGTCTAGACCTTCGTGGAATGATCCAGAAGACCATAGAATGTGGAGGAAATAGGAAGAATAGAAATGAATTATGAATATGGTGGCATGTAGTGGAGGGCAACTCGTGACAATGGAGTGCCAAAACATAAGCAAAAAAGTGGTTTCAAATACACTCTATTAATCAAAAAAAAAAACTAGTCTTTAGGGTGCCCGACCGAGACACCACTTGGTGGCCCCGCCAAGCTTGCAAGGCAGGGGTGGTGCGAGTGTCGGGTACTATTTTTTCAATTGGTGAAATGGAGTTAAGCGGTATAATACAGGGTAAAAATAGGGAGTATATCCAATAAAATATGGTTACCTACGGCCTGCTACAGGGGAACGGCCACTTTGCCGAAAGAGTCCCAGTGTGTTGGATCTGAGTGTGTCGCTCTTAGGTAGTCCTTGGAAGGCGATAACCAAAGGCCGTGGTTGTCGATCGAAATGAGTCCGCATTTGGAAATCTGAGTGGCTGAACTTCAGCCACTCAGCTTTGCGCCGATCCCCCTCTTCCTCACAGCCATCCTTAGGCTTGCAGTCTGTCTAGGAAGCATATATATACGCTATCCGCTACTGGCCATGTATTTAGAGTGGAACTAATTGCATTAGGGCCTGTCTGTCATGGCTATTTTGCTCAAATCAATTACCTCCCCTCATGACTGCACACTGTATATTCCTGCTGGTGCTAGTATGATATGTATGCTATCTGGAAGTCTTTATGATGCCCTAATGTAACTCTCCAAACCATTGGAATGCATTCTGATAGCTCACAAGCCAATATAACAAAGATTCTGATGTCGGGAAATACCATGTACTCTACAAATCCTATACAAGACCCCAGAGTGTTCTATAAGCTTACATTAGCTTCCCAAACATACTTAGCACACATATAATCAATAGTATGTGTCTATAATCATATGCCCAGAACCCTTGGAGCATCACAGTCACTCATGGTAATGACATGACAAATGAGCATAAATCCGGGCCTTATACAAGTATAATCTGATAAAAAAAGTACATCTGAGACTTGTAATAACTTGCATTGATATATATAACTGTATTCTAGATGAGAGAATTGCAATAGAGCAAATTTACAATGGGAGGAAGCCAGGATATGCAGGAAGACCAAGATCGCCACAGAGTTTCGTGACTGATACTTCCACTAATTACAAACTTGCACTGCGGGATGGCCACAACATTGATTTTCAAAAATGGGCACCTGTAGGGTGCTCTATAGCTACTATATACATGTAATCCAGTGCCTGATCCAACTTATTTACCGCAGATTGAATTAGAGAGACAAAAAAGTGAAATGGCGAGATAATGTCCCAATCGGGCATATCACAGTCTGCAGATCTATCACATTGATCTCACCTAAATTTGCCTTGATTTCAATTCCAAAACTTGCAGTAGTAAATATATAGCTATTCTATGTGTGTACAGAAGGCATATAACTACAGTGCAAGTGGGAGGCCACTATTTCCCGATGATTGATACAATAGCTAGGAAGATCCTGTCAACGGCCTAATCAGGCTCGAAAGTTGTGCCACACAGCTGAAAAGTAAATTTGCAACAAAGGGAAGGGTGAAATGATTATGTTCGGGATGTGGCAATGAAATGGGTGCGAAGCCAGGCATTGACAAACACAACTGGAGGGCTTCGGGCATTCAGCTTGATTTGGGTTATTTCATAATATTGTGCCTCAACATAATAAGACCCATCAACCCAGACTCCTTCCCATTCACTAGGGAGAAATGAAACAAATTATCGTGAACTTGTGCAAGTGTATATCTCGTTTATCACACATTATCCCGAACCCCCACATGTATTCTCATTGATTCTACAACTTTATGCATTTTCATTTCTCCCTAGCGACTGGCAAAAATTGGTATGGCGGTATGCACTTGTTTGGCTTGTGGCGCAAAACACTGAGACTTTGCACGCTTCGTCTGGAATACAGAGGTGGGGTACATTATTGTAGATATCATTCAAATAGCATTTTAACGCACCAATATCAGTACAGGAAAATAACAGCATATAAATAGTATAATGTAGCATAGAAAAAATAGGAGAATGCACCCACTAGTAATCTTGATCAAAGGTGGAGGTGAAGACAAATCAGAGGTTTGGAGGTATGAGAAGGAGCAGGGTGCTTATGAAGACTTGCATGATTTGGTATAGCCGGACGAGAGCGGCATTCAATGAGTGAAATAATGCTTGACGTGATCGGGTGAAGCCGCAAAACATTGACTAGTGTGTAGGTGCTCAAAGAGATGGGAGATTGGAAACAGCCATATTGGTTGCCGACTTGTTCCATGTTGATAATGGCTGAGGATAATGGCTGAGGATCATATGTTAGGAATGTAAGCGCGAGAGCGGGAGGGCAGAACAAGCAGAACAAGCTTTGGCAGTGATTGGAAAGACAAGTGTTTCGCGCCACAAGCTAAACAAGTGCATACCGCCACACCAATTTTTGCCAGTCGCTAGGGAGAAATGAAAATGCATAAAGTTGCAGAATCAATGAGAATACACGTGGGGGTTCGGGATAATGTGCGATAAACGAGATATACACTTGCACAAGTTCACGATAATTTGTTTCATTTCTCCCTAGCGAATGGGAAGGAGTCTGCCCTCTATGTAGCACTGCAGCCATGGCCATGTATGTAATGATTGACTCCATTATGTAATATTGATCACACTAGTCATTGTATACTAGCATGGTAACACCTTTTGACCGTTTTCGCTTGTTCCATTTTCCATAGCCCTATCTATTGCCTCGGTCTTTCGCGGAACCATTTATATTTTATTGTTTGCATACATCTCCATTTTTATTTCAAGGTAAACGGCCCACTAGACGTTGAACTGAGGGGGTTGACCACCTTTTGACCGAAATGTGGCGGGATGTCATTTCCTCTCCGTTGCAGCACAAAGCATTCTACACATACCCGGATCATTTCTAAACACTCAAACTGTATACCTAATATATGTTCCAGATCTCACCGACCTTCATCGGGGAACTAAGAGCGTATCCGATGCAAAATCAGCTGAGAAGAGTGTTAGGTCACGTGAATCACACAATTCACTGTTATATTGTCCCGGTTTGCTCTCTCGGGCCCCTTGGAGAAATTTTGAGTAGATAGAAAGCTCCATATATACTTGAAAAAAATTCACAAAAAACCTCGAAGGGACTAGTTAGAGAACTGAGCATGCACAATTAAGGCTCCAACCATTTAGTTTCCGTTTACAGGAAATCCGTAATTAAATGGAAACTGTAAATAGATAGTTGTAAACTGTTTATAAATGGTAAATGGTTACTGTAAACGGTATTTAACAAGGGCGCCACCATGCGAGCAAACAGGACTGTGGAAAGTAAGACCATACATATGCACAGCAACATGGAGCACAAGAGACTGACCCAGATGTTTATGCTTGATTCAGGTGTAAGAGACTAGGGAGACATTGATGCTATGAACTAATGTGAATGGTGCTGGGGACAGATACTGTACTATTTCGATCGATTCGTAAGTCACAGGTCACAGGGACCTCTTACGAAACCGAAAATCGGTTGTGGTCACAGGTCACAGCTGATTTTACCGAAATCTACAAACGAGTCACGGATGGCAAAAAAAATCGCCCGCTCCGCGAATATACGAAACAGCAGCGAGCTGCACTGGCGGGTAATTGACTGAAATTTGAGGCTCATGCTCAGGAGGTGCCCCGAGTTTGAGCCTGCTGAACTTAGCACGGTACTTAGTGTTGCAGTTGTGATTCAAAATCTCAACGTGGAAGGATATAAATGAAGCAGGCTGCAGCAGTGAGTCAAATATCAGTGGGTTACCAGTCGCGCGAAATATGAAGCAGTGAAACGGGTCGCGCCCGCGGCCCGCCGCGCTACAAGTTACAACTACTAATTAGCTTTGCCACATGCACGGCGACGATATTCAATTCTCATCGTGCTGGTGGCTACTCGGTACTTTCATCAACATTGACAAGTCCCGTGTTTCTGAGGTGTGCAAGTTTCCAGAGATTGAATTGGTCCCACCAAATTAATATATGGGATGTGTCTGGATGAGAAAATTTCGCGCCGCCTCTGGCGGGCCGCGGCCTGCCGAAATCTTGACGATGTCACAGCATATCCGTCATCTTACGAACCTTACGAACCTATAAAATGGGTCACGGTCACAAGGGCCTTATGAATCGATCAAAATAGTACAGTAGCCCATAGGTGTGCATGGGCTCGGAGAGAGAGCAGACCGGTTTCTGTCACATAGTGTGATACTCCAAATCCTAAATGGCAGCTCTGTATAGTCAGTAATATCAATGCCATGGAGACAATTTGACTTACTGTCCAGTATGTCCCCCTGCACAACTGCCCGCTGAGTGTTGATCCATAGTGGTGTCGGTAAAAGCGACACCGACAACTGGAAGTGTCGGAAGCCGGATTCCCATCAGCAAAGTCTGATTTCTCTTCATAGAAGTGGTCGAAAATCCATAGTGTTTCATAGCAGCCATAGAATCTCATAGAGCCCATAGAGCCCGACAGAGCTGTACAGACAGGGGCCATTACTGGCCAGCACTCACTTCGATCTTCGCAGCACTGTTGTCTTCCAAATGTCTTCTGTCTAATTCTATCAACACTATTCTCTGAAGACACGCATTTCGAGCTTTAAGAAAAAATATCTTAAGTATTCCTTTGCCGGCCCTAAAATCACCACATCGACATTTTCGGCGTCTTCGAGTTCTCACTTGTCCTCCACTTCTCTCTCTCCTCTCTCTAGCCTCCAATCAACTCAGTCATGTCACGGTGAGTGTTTTGTGCATATAATCCTGCGCTCACCTGTCTCCACACTAGCAGATATGATTTCCCGACCAGCATGAGGCACAGGCTTCGCGGATTAGGGCAGGGTATTATGAAGGTAATGACCAGTGGTGCTCGAGACGTGCAAGGTACGCAGCGAACATCACGGAGGATCTGGTGTTGGCGAAGTCGAGGGGCTCGACAACGAAACGGGACGAATGTACTAGCAACGGGTACAAGGTGCGCCCTCTCACTCCCTTCTTGGGGTGCTGTGTGCTGTACTGACTTCGTGGCACCTGTTGCAGCTCACGGTGCCGCTTCCAACGAGATCGAGTGTGGGACTGCATGCACTGTGTTAGCCATGGGCTCTGCAGCGCCTCGAGTCCGGTGCTGCGGGCACCAAAGAGATGGGGCTGAAGCTTAAGGTACTATTTAGGCGTGATGATGGACATTGGTGTGACGAGAAGGAGGGCAGGGCGATATACCTTGTCATTGAGGGTATTAACTACCGCAGAGCTCGTGTTTCCCACTCCGCGCTGGCAGAACCAATTCAATGAATATGTAGCATATTATCGTGTTAATATTACCTCTAATTTATAATTTATGACTGTATTGCAATTGTGTGCATCCACTAATCACAGTACAGAATAGTATTTCGGAATAGAGCATAGCTATATATAATGGTGTCTATGAGACTCTGTGCAGAGCCTGTGGGCGTCTGTCGAGCTCTGTACAGAGTCTGCAGCAGTCTGGAAAGATGTTGCAGCAGTCTGTCCAGAGCTGCGGCGCCGTACATGTATCTATGAGCTCTATGGCTCTATGAGCGTCTATGAGCGTCTGTCCGGTCTGTGTAGAGACATCATGGTTTGCTGATGCCGGCGGCCCGATCATCATTGTTAATAATGTTGGAGCCTTGCTTTTTGACACTTTCAAAATCTGTAGGGACTGGTATTAAAGATATATCATAATAGGTACAAAAAATCTGCTCAAAGTGAGGCTTTGAGTCTCTGACTCACCTCTGTGAGAGGTTCAATGAATTAACTGTTTACAACAACCATTTACCATTTATAAATGTTTACAACCATTTATGGGCCTCTGGCGTATTTAAACAGTAAATGTAAATGGTATAAACAGTTTTAAACAGTAAATAAATGAAATGGTTGGAGCCTTATGCACAATGAAATGGTCAAAAGGTGGTCAATGGTCAAAAGGTGTCACGGTGCTAGTATCACCAGATACACAGGTGAATCTGTGCTATGCACAGATGTTGAAAGGATTTTGTAAAATATTTAATGTATATACCGTGTCTGTAGGAGGTACAAATGGAATAAAAGATTCAAAAATTTCTTCATTGTCTGTCACAATTGCAAAATTTAAACTCTGCACTCTGCGCAGATGCATTATTCAATTCAGTGTCTGCACGTCATCGGTGTCGTAGGTTCATTCGGTTTTCGAAGCACAAATAGTCTATAGAGCAGAAGAGCGGGATATGCCAGACGTGCAATGTCGGACTCAATAAATGTCTCATTAGCGCGGGTGAACTCGGAAATGAATCCGATGGGTACAATCGCTGCGACACTACCATGTTCAAACCATTCCTCGCAGATCCTCGCTGTGAACACTTGCGAAATGGCAGCGGTTGTACCTTGCCTGTATTGCACCTTTCGCTCCCGTCTACTACAATCCAATATCGATCCCTTCTCGTGAAAGCGTCTCGGTAGGGTTTGACCTCTCCAAAGCGCGTTCAGCTACGATTCTCAGAAGCCCTTAATGTCGGCAAGAGGGAGTGGAGGTAGGTACACGCCAAACCCGTCCTATCGGAGCGACATTCTTATTCTCGAGTATCAGGGATAGAATGGCGACCTCCGAGCGATTTTGATGGCTCTCGAACGCGCACGGTCCTCAGGCTGAGCCTCTCCATAATCGCTGCAGCAGCCTGTCTTGTTGGCGGATTCTACTCCAATACAAACACCTTGAAGAACCCCGCCCCCGCTGCACCGACATACAACATCGGATGGTCGATAGAAAGCCATGTGATGGAGCGCGACGTCCTTGGACTCTGCATCAACATTGTCGTCGCCATCTATACCGAGGCCATCGGGTTTATGCAGTGTCTCCTTGCGCTCTACGCTAGCCACCGACGGCCGCTTGACGTTCACCACAAATCTCAGCCTGTTCAGCGAGAAACACAATATGACATGTTGAACCGAAGTGAAAATATCCCATCTGACATGTCTCACCCGAGCTCGGCCGAAACACGCTAGAGATGTCTCGGCCAGCACTGTTTACCTGCATAAGGGATGCTTCGGCCGGTCACGTGCCTCAGTCCGGTTGTGTATTGAGCATGTTTCGGCCAGCTTTACATCGGCTGGTTAGTATGCATCGGCCGAAGATATTCATAGTGTCTGTTAGATCATTCATGCGTTGGCCAGAGCGTTAATTCATGCTCCGGTTACATGGGATATGCTTCGGCCGAAAGAGGATGATATCATGTGTGATGATTCGGCCAGGGCATCGGTGCCCAGCGCGCCTGCGATGATCAGTCGGCTAGAGCAACAGGATCCGAGCCAGACCCATATGTGATGACTCGGCCGAAACGTCGGCATCTGGACTGCGCTAATGGGTGATGATTCGGCCGAGGCATCCACATCAAGGCAATGATTCGGCCAGCGACCCAGCATCCGGGGCAAACCAATATGTGATGATTCGGCCGGAGGATTAGTATCCGGGGCGAGCTAATATATAATGACTCGGCCGAAGCATCAGTATCCGGGGCGAGCTAATATTTAATGGTTCGGCCGAAGCCTCAGAATCCCCAGTGGGCAAATATTTATGATTCGGCCGGAGGACAGGGTATGCGGGGTGCGCCAATATATAATGACTCGGCCGAAGCATCAGTATCCGGGGTGAGCAAATATTGAATGGTTCGGCCGAAGCCTCAGAATCCCGGTGGGCTAATATTCAATGATTCGGCTGAAGCATCAGTATCCCCGGTGGGCTCATATTTAATGTTGCAGTTGGAGCAGGTATCTGAGGTGAGCTCATATAAGATGTTTCGACCAGAGTCTGCTGTGCTCTGGTGCCGGAATCAAATAAATGACACAAGGCTCAAATGATTGGCCGTGATTTTGTATAGATACCAAGCCGCCCGAGCTCGGCCGGTAGGTCTTAGCCGCAGAACTTCTAGCAACATGAAAGGCTCTCAAATAAGCGGCCGCAAATTGGTAGAGATACAGAGCTGCCCCGGCCGGTCGCTTTTAGCCTCGGCACTTCGATGTGAGAGGCTTCAACAGAGCGGCTCAAAAAATCGGCCGTGAATTGGGACAGATACCGAGCCGCCTGACAAACCGGCCGGTTTGGCCTCTGACTTCTAGTGATGTGAAACACTCTCAATTACGCGGCCGCAAATTGTCATAGATACTGCGCCGCCCCAGCGGCCGGCCTCGCTAGTGTTGCCCGGCTCTGCTACAGCTTGTAGCCACCAGCTTGGCAGGAGCCCAATACGGCTCAAAATCCGTGAGCCGGTTGAGCTGAGCAACAGCTTCAAGGGAAATGCATTAAATACCACTTCCTGAGCTCGAGCCGTAACCAGTGGCTAGCCAGTGGCCACTACGGCCGTCAGCCGTTTCACGCAGAAGCCGGTGGGTACACCGGCCGTAGCTGTCGGCCGTTGCAGTACTAGCGGCCGCGATGGGTCTGACATCTCTCGTTAACATTTATTCTGAGTGAATTTATTCATGAGTACATGTCTCCCTACCTAACCCCCCCTGCGCAAACATACCGCGGACACGAGCAACGAGATGTCGCTGACCTGCGGGATCGATGTCCTAACCACGAACACAAGCACCCAATACACGAGCGTGCAGAGTACCCACGCGGTGCGCCCGGGATCTTCTTGTAGATGACCTGCCGGTGGAGGTGGTGGGTTAGAACTAGACATGTGTGGGGGTGAGCGGGGGAAGGGAAGGGGGACACACCTTGACGCCAATGTTGCTGTAGAGCGCGGCGGTGATGAGCCCGCGGTGAGCGAGATGACGTTCGTGGCGGTCTGCCACGCGTAGCCACTGATGCCCTGGTTCGCGGGGTTCACAACGAACTGGCCATGGTAGGAGTAGACGACGACGCCGAAGACCATGTACACGGGTGTGATGAGCACCTGCGCACACGCCATGCCCTTCCAGAAGTCCATCGGCTTGCGCATCTCCGCCACAAACTTGGTGGATCTGTCCGCGTCCGCGTCACCGTCAGCCCAAGTCCGCATGCGCACTTTTTCGCCAACAGATAACGAGCAGGGCTACTCACATCATCGCGCCGCCGTAGAGCTGCAGGATGCCCGTCACCTGGAACTCGAACGGCTGCACGACGCGCGCCTGCGTGACCACGGCCCGATGTGGACGCATATGTCGTTGATAGGTGTGGGAGAGTGGTTCCGCAGCCGCCGCAAGGGCGGTTTGGAGTGCGGGTGCGGCGGGGAGGCGAGACGGCCGGCGCATAGGGCCGGCGTGGGGATAGGTGGGTGCCGCGGCCATGCGCTGAAGGCTGGCATTCAATGCGTGATGGGGAGACGCGAAAAGGTCTCCAGGGGAGCGGGGTACGTCGTCGATTGAGCCGGAGGAGGGCTCTGCAGCCGCCGTGAGGCCGGTGCAAAGGGTGCAGGCGCAGCGCGGTTTGGAGTGCGGGCGCGGCGGGGAGGGAGACGGCCGGTGCACAGAGGGCGGTGCCGCGGCCGCGCACTGAATGCTGAGATTCAATGCGCGGCAGGGAGGCGCGGGGAGGTCTCCAGGTGAGCGGGTTATGTCGTCGATAGAGCGGCAGGAGTAGTTCCGCAGCCGGGAGGGCGATGCAAAGGGTGCAGGAGCGGTGCGGCGCGATCGTGATCGTACGCGCTCGTTCAACGTCAGGCGCACTGTATGTTCAGTGCGCGACGGGTAGACGCGGGGAGGTTCCCAGTGGAGCGGGATATGCCGTCGATAGAGCGGGAGGAGGGCTCCGCAGCCGCGAGCGTGCAAAGGATGCGGGTGCGGCGATCGCGAGCGCACGCGCTCGACGCTCGTTCGCTGCAACACCTGGTGCAAAGTCCTGGGCATTCCTAAGGTTCATAATAGTTAGTACATATACATATGATATATATACTTACCTGTTTTGAGCCTCCCATATCCGTTCCCTCTCTTCTACACGTTGTTGAAGCTGCTGGCGTCGTTGTGTCGGCCGGCAGAAACGATCGGCGCCTAATCGCGAAACAGCCGGATTCGGTCGTTTGTGGCGCGTCGTGCGTTTGCCGTCGTTTCACTCAAGAACGCGCTCGCACATATATATGAACAGAGATCCTTCATTGATTACATGCATTAGCTACATTAATATGACCCCTAAGTCTCACAATTGAAATCCAAGCTATGTTGAACAAGATCGGCACTATACATGTGCGATAAGCCTGATCGGGTCGTTATCTCGCAGAATTATATTTCGTCTATCCAAATGGATCGGAGCATATGGAAGGAGATCAGGCCATTGAATATAGTTATATGGTATGGATAAACCATGCTCCAAGTGTTTGTCTACGGAGATCAGCAAGGTATGCCTCTCAATGTAAGTATGCAGTTAAGTGCTGAAGTATTCAGCACGAAACTCTGCTGGGATCTTGGTCTTTCCGTGTATCCTTTACTCCTTTGCAATTCTGTCTTCCGGAATACATTTATATACATTCATACAAGCTATTATAAGCCCCAGACACGATTTATATCAGCAATTTATGTCTCTCAATGTAAGTATGCAGTTAAGTGCTGAAGTATTCAGCACGAAACTCTGCTAGGATCTTGGTCTTTCTGTGTATCCTTTACTCCTTTGCAATTCTGGCTTCTGGAGTACATTTATATACATTCATACAAGCTATTATAAGTGCCAGACAATACTTGTATCGGCAATTTATGTCTCTCAATGGAAGTATGTAGTTAAGTGCTGAAATTTCAAGCACGGCAGTTAAGTACTGAAGTATCAAACACGAAACTCTGTTGGGATCTTGGTCTTTCTGTGCGTGTCCTGACCATATTTATCTCTACATTTACTCTTTTGCAATTCTGTCTTCTGGAATACATATATATACATTCATAAATGCTATTGTACGCCCCAGATGTTATTTATATTGGATAATACTTGTGTGAGACCGCATTTTGTGTCCATTTTTCATGTTATTGCCATAACATGTCTGTGACGCTCCAGGGCTTCTGGATATATGATCCTCACCACATATTTCTGATCATCTACATGCTCACTATATTTCAGGAGCTACGGAAGGCTTTTTAACACCTCTGAGGGCTTGTATATTAGCTGTAGAGTACATGATATCACCTGACATGAAAATTGTCACCATATCAGCTTGTACACTCTCTGTATGCACTAATCTGTCTGGGGTAGCTGTATCAAGGCCTATTAATCACTCTCGGACAGCATATACATCATAATAACATCAGGAGGAATATACAGCATGCATATATGAGGGGAGGTGGTCAATCTCAGTGAAATACCCATGGTAACAAGCCCGGATGCCTTCATATCTATTATAAGTAGATGTGCAATAGAAAATATGGTATACAAACATTTTTCAGACTGCCAGAAAGCCTGATACTAGCTGTGAGGATGGTAGAGAGTGTGGAAAGCTGGGTGGCTGAACTTCAGCCACACACAGCTTTCCAAATGCGGACAGTTTCGATCCAGAAAGGTCACGTCGTCTCATCCGAGTCGTCTTCATCGATCGACGATGATCGCCCTCTCACCACCGCGTCCCCACCCCCCCATTCCACTTCAAAAGACCTGTGCTTCAATGTGATGGCTGTAGGGCCGTCTAGCCGTAAGTGTGTATATGTTTTCCATTCTGTTACACCCCTAACTACTTTTTAACAGGTGTTTCGCAGTATGCGCACGTCCAGCCCCCCCCACACGGACCCTAGCCCCATGTGTGCTCCCTAGCCAGCACACCCGCTCCCTTGCAGCCCGCTCAACCTGTCCCCACATGCCCGGATGCTCGCTGTGTGCTCGTATCCGCTCGCCAGCCGTCAAGTCCGTGTGTCAAACCCCACACGCTCACGCAGCCCCGTGTGCCCGCCAACCCATACGCGCCCGCTAGCCCATGCACACACGCCGCTCGCATGTGTCCATGCGCGCCCGCTGCTCCCACGCACGCCTACCGGTCTCATGGCGCCCGCCAGCCCCATGCGCGCCCGCCGGTCCCATGTGCGCCCTCCGG
>KV417710.1:104371-130176 GCA_001630335.1 Athelia psychrophila
CGCCGCTCCCTTGCTCACTCGCCGCTCCCACACACGCCTGCTTGTCCCATGCGTACCCGCCTGTCCCATGCACACTTACCAGTCCCATCGTGCCCGCCGGTCCCATCGCGCTCGCCAGTCCCATGCACGACCGCCAGTCCTATGTACGCTCGCCGCTCCCATGTGCGCCTGCCGCTCCCACACGCGCCTGCCAGTCCCATGTGTACCTAGCCGCTCCCACGTGTGCCTACCTGTCCCCACGCGCCCGGATGCTCGTATCCTCAGCCGCACGTCCGCATCACCCACACTCACCAAGCGCCCGCGACAGGCCCCATGTGTGCCCGTGTCCGCCCGCCAGCCATCAAGTCCGTGTGTCAACCCCCACACGCTCACGCAGCCCCGTGTGCCCACCAGCCCATCACACGCCCGCCAGCCCATGCACACCCGCCGCTCGCCCACCACGCGCCTACTTGCACCCGCATGCGCCCCCGCCGCTCCCTTGCCCACTCGCCGCTCCCACACGCACCCGCCAGTCCCACGTGTACCTAGCTGCTCCCACGTGTGCCTACCAGTCCCATGTCGCCCGCCGGTCCCATCGTGCTCGCCAGTCCCATGCATGCCCGCCGGTCCCATGTGCACCCGCCGGTCCCTTGCCCACTCGCTACTCCCACGCACGCCTGCTAGTCCCATGCATGCCCGCCGCTCCCACACGCGCCTGCCAGTCCCATGCCTCGCGACGCCCAACGGCCCTCATGCCCGGCTCCCAGCTCCCACGCACAGACGGCAAACACCCAGCCGTGCCCGCACTCGCGAGCGGGCGTGGGGCTATCGCGAGGGCCGGTGATTGTGTGCATGGGTGCGCGGGGTGGTGTAGCCTGAAAGTGTACGAGTCAGGCGCGCGCTGCCATATCGCCACGGGATTGCAGCTGGGCAGGTGCGGGTAACACCGCTAATTGACATAGGCGCCTCAAAATGTGTGCACATGAGGAGGTTTTTCGGTTTTTTCAGGGAGTTTTGCATTTTCCACTCACTATTTATTTCTTTGCTCCGACTGCTATCAATTTGATAGATAGTTCTATAATACATGTATCTTGATGTACATACAGCCCCAACTGAGGAACGAACTTGATCCCCCTCTCCCCTCAATCTGTGTCAATTAGTCAGAGTGACCCAATCGGGAAATGTCAGATTGCGGCCGCTCGCGCTGTGACGGCTCTGCCCTGCTACGGCTCGAGCTCTAGAAGTAGTATTTGCAGCATTTTCCTTGAAGCTATAGCTCGGCTCACAGATTTGGAGCCATATTTGGGCCATATTGAGCCGGCCGAGCCGGTGGCTACAAGCTGTAGCCGAGCCGGACAGCAATAGCACGGCCGGCTGCTTAGGCGGCTCGGTATTTATGACAATTCACGGCCGCTCATTTGAGCCGCTCTGTTGTGGCTTTTCACATCGAAATGCCGAGGCTAAAACCGACCGGCCGTTCGGGTGGCTCATTATTTATGCCAATTCACGGCCGATTATTTGTTCAAAAACCAACCGGCGGGTCGAGCAGCTCCGTATCTATGCCAATTCACGGCTGATTATTTGAGCCGCTCTGAAGACTTGATTGGCAGCCGTTCTCAATGAGAACATATATTCGGCTGATACATATTAGACACTGTGTCATTTATATGATCCCGGCACCAACACACGGACAGAGTCTGGGCTGAATCATTTTATATTAGCCAGATACCTGCTCCAGCTGAATCATGGTATATTGGTTCACCCTGGATACTGATGCTTCGGCCGAAACATGGTATATTAGCTCGCCCAGGATACTGATGCTTCAGCCGAGACATGGTATATTAGCTCGCCCAGGATACTGATGCTTCAGCCGAAACATGGTTTATTAGCTCGCCCCTGATACTGAGGCTTCGGCCGAAACATTATATATTAGCTCGCCTGGGATACTGAGGCTTCGGCAGAATCATCACATATTAGCCCCCCCAGATGCAGATGCTCCGGCCGAATCATTAAATATTAGCCCACCGGGGATGCTGATGCTTCGGCCGAATCATTAAATATTAGCCCACCGGGGATGCTGATGCTTCGGCCGAACTATTAAATATTAGCTTGCCGTGGATACTGATGCTTCGGCCGAGTCATTATATATCAGCTCGCCCCTGATACTGATACTCTGGCCGAATCATCACCCATTAGTGCATTCCGGATGCTGACGTTTCGGCCGAGCCATCACCCATTGCTCCGGCTCGGATGCTGTTGCACTAGCCGACTGATCATTGCTGGTGCGCTGCACCGATGTCCTGGCCGAATCATCACTCATGATCTCATCCTCTTTCGGCCGAAGCATATTCCATGTAACCTGAGCACAAATTGAAGCCCTGGAAAATGCAGGAATGGCCGAACAGACACCATGAATATTTTCGGCCGGTGCATACTCTCCCGCAGATGCGAAACTGGCCGAAACATACTCAATACACAACCAGATAGATGTGCACGACCGGCCGAACCATCCCTTATGCGCGTAAACAATGCTGGCCGAGACATCTCTAGCAGGTTTCGGCCGAGCTCGGGTGAGACATGTCCTATGGGATATTTTCACTTCGGGTCAGCATGTCATATTGTGTTTTTCGCTGAACCATGTGCAAATCTGCGTCTACTGACCGCTGCGCGCGGGAATTTTGGCAACGGCACGACTATGAACGCGATAATGGCAATGCTGCTCATCGCGTCGTACGCCTCGTCCATTATTCTGCCAAGATACACATATGAGGAAAACGATGGCGAGTTGCAGCCTTTAACGAACGACTCCGACCCGCCCGACCTGCCTGACCTCGCCATATGACCCATCCCCTTCATCGACCCCGGCGCTGTCCTCCTGCTGCAGGCCATCATAAGCGTCCTCACCAGTCCCGCGGGGATCCAGGCATGGGACGCATCGCAATTCGACCTCACCGCCGCTGCTATTGTTGACCCCTACATCATCGCCTACCACCATGGCTGCTGCATGATCAGCGTGCGCAAGCGACACGCCCAGCCACGGACAGCCATCGCCATGGACCTCACATCCAAATGTCCAAAAGGTCGTGTGATTCACATGGATGTTCGCGCGTGCGTACATCATTGGTGGCACGCTCGTGGCGCAGCTTACCAACCCGACGCTGTACAAGAACCTCAGCTGGAGCTTCTTCTCCAATAGCGCGACGTTCACACACACCTTCAATATCGGGATCTCTATCATCCATGTTCTCTTGACGTTCATCGTTGTGATCGTCGCCCGGAGTACGCTCACCATGGGCTTGCATGGGTGCGAGATCATCACGAACATCGTGCGCGACGAGAAGGCGTGGGGGCCGTCGGGAGCATCGGACGCCCTCGTGTAGAGCAGTATACGCGCCGCGATCAAGGATCTGGTGTACAACCCGGCGCTGGGTTTACAGCGCTGGCCTACCATACGTTTGCTTACCGTGAAGCCTGTTTATCGTGGGTTATCATCCTTCGTCGTTCATGAATATCTGTACTGATATTAATTTCCAAGATTGAACGTTGGGTCTTGCGTTCCATAGCAGTGGGGTCATCGTGGAGGTCGCCCGTTCAGGTTAGCCTTTTCCCTCTCCTCCCTCTCGCTGCCCATCTTGCTCACCACTCGCCGCCTCACAGTTTTCCTACCTCGCGCTGATGGGGGATATTTACCGCTGTCATGGTGATCCTCGCCTTCCGCCCTCCCGCTGGCTCGCAGCCCGCGGCGTATGGGCACCTCCAGACACTCGCCGGCCTCATCGACTACTGGCCCTCGAGACACGGGCGTATATTGTGGGGCGACAAACCGACACCGACGCCGCCATACAACGGAGTGTATTATGCTGGTACTAGCCGCGAGACGCTGGCTCCAGTTAAAATGGGATTCTCGTATGCGGGCGAGGATGGCCTTATCTGATTCACGAGTACGTCGTCGCCTCATTTGGGTCTTCTTGCCAGCGACTCATATACTTACCGTTGCAGTGACGGACTGTGATCAGAGACTGTTCGTCGGTTATCGTCGACCACATGAGTCGACTCAATTCATGTCAATAAGCTGTGTATGGCTGATATATTCTCTCGGTCTCTGAGGCCTGAGGACCTGTTTCGTACCTCTGAGCTTTCACTTTTGCCAACGTTTCCAGAAACAGTCGCACAGTCCTTGTATCTTTGAGTCTTTGTACATGTCTGGGCCCTGCTGGGCGGGATCTACGGGATCTCGATATATGGGGCCGAGTCTCTGCTGCCAGACTCTGAGGAATCGGCTTGCGCTGTCCAGGCTTGGGTTCGCGTGGAGGATCTCATACCGAGCTCAATTCGAAATGGTAAGTACTAGTATTCGCTTAATTCGCAACATTCCTCCTCATCTTCCATTGCAATAGGCGATTTAAGGATTGAAGCGCAGAGGGCATCATCTCTGTGGGTTTACAGCTGCGGCTGGATGAGTGCGCCGAAATCAAGTTCCCGTGAGTGGTTTCTGAAAACAATCGAAATGCATAGTTTTATTAACAGATCTAGAAGCAACCTATCTAGGAAAAAAGGATTCGTGATGCCGCCCGCGCCCGTCTGCAGAAATATGCCTGAGGATGAAACTTCCATGCGGCGGCCGTTCTGGATGGGAGATAACATGGAAGTTCCGACACGAAGATGGGTCGCTATCACACGGCACTTCGTGACCCCGACCTTTGGAAAGCCTACGCAGAAGAACGTTTAACCCTGGATCGTGCTTCAGTACCAACCACATTTAGTCCTGACGAAATCTCAACCTCTCTCAACCCCCGCCTGCTAAAACGGCTATAATATTAACCCTCCGTCGATTTCCAAATACGAATCAAAGACGATGCAGCTCAGAAACTTCCAGATGCACCACACCGACATCCAATCGTTCGTGGAAATAGCCATAGACGTTCTATATCTTGCAGATGTCCTGAAGTATCTGAATCCGTCAGGGATGGACATGCCGGCACCTGCTAGCGAGGCGGTCCTGCTCGAAGACCGGATGTGGGAGGCTCGGAGGCCCCTCGACGATGAACCCATCAGCGACGATTTACGGAGGTACAGGTTTTCCACAAGGATTCCTGTCGCCGTTCTGTGCGCCCGAAAACACGCAGTGAACTCGCCGATGGATCCCCCCGTTCACTATCTCAACCCCGAGCGAGTGGCTTCGCCTCTTCTCAGCGAGGCTCCTGCATCCATCCAAGACTTGGTTTTCCCGACCCCGCAGCTAGCCATCTCGGTAAAGCCAAAGGAGGACGTTTTGAAGTAGATGATGGCCTCTTACAAACATTTCAACTCTGGCCGCGAGAGCTCCCAAGATTACTCCGCTAGGGCATACGCTGGAGTTCCGTGGAGAAATAAGTATGTAGCGGGGATTAGGACACATCATCCGGCTGTTGAAGGAAGTGAGGGAAGTGAGGAGGTGAAGAGCTTGAAGAAGGTTAAATCTATGCTCGCAGACAACATGGAGTGTATCCCCAGAGTCCAGGCCCCTCTTACCGCCGATCCGCTTTAATGGTTTCGTGTCTAAGCCTATGCGAACTTATGGAAAGAGAGTTCAAGGGCTCAACTTGCTTCAGTCTCAGACCTATGATCGTGGTTATCTTATTAGTTATGGATTTCGTGGCTGTATTGTAATCCACAATTTCAATTCCAAGAGTACCCAAGATATTTACTATAGTCTGGAACGCGTAGAAACATTGTTATAAGTACTGATTGTAACAATGAATGGCTTCATCTATGTTTGTAGACTCCACATGAACATATGTCGTCCTCCTCGAGTAACGAGAATGAGGGCAGAATCAGCCTGATGGAGATTTCCTGAGTAACAGGGCAGAATACCGTGGACGAATAAAAAGTGGACTGTGGGTAGTATCTACCATATGTCAGAGAGAATGTGCGTACAAATAAAATAATAGAATGTCATATCAAAACCAATTCTGAAGAGAAACCGATGAGCAGATGAATTAAGGAAAGCATCCCATGAGGCTTCGACGGAAAGCGAGTCTGGGGGCCTGATCCATCCATCCTCATCCTTGTGGTGGGCGCACTCCCTCGAGCCTCATCTAAATTGGCCAGATCCTTCCTCGCTTCATTCCCGCTTTCCTTCCTTCTCAGGCGCCCCAAACTCCCATTCCGAAAGCTCTCGGGCCGCTTCAGAAAAATAGCACCTGCCATCACATTACTGATCTCCCTCTCCTCTTCGTCGTCGGCCTTGGATAGTCTCTGCCTGCGTTGTTGTTCCAACTCCCACTTCTTCGACACCATACCGGTCCAGCTGCGTCGCTAGCGCTATAGACGCGCGCGTTCGCCCACGGTCTCCCAGCGAGGAACAATCATCCTCGATGCCCCTTCCCACGCCGAGGATAGGCGAGGCTGACGCGGAGCTGTATTCCGAGCCGTAGGCGGAACCCCATCGCATTCACCCCCGGATTGAACAGGGAGAACGCGCTGCTGTGATTTGCATGGCCATGGTTCGGATGAGGAGCCTGGAACGGCACCTCCAGGCCTCGCTGCACATCCAGGTGCTGGAAATGCGCGATGGGAAACGCCTGCTGGGTAAACGGCGAGAGCGGGCCGAGGATGCTCCCCGGGACCTAGGGACTTCCTGGATAAGAATGCAAGGCAGGTGGCTGGGGTTGCGTCGGAGGCCGACTCGGGGGCTGCGAAGGTTGATGCGACTCTGGTGCTGGACCGGGAGGGGCGCTGAGAGTGGGAGGAAGCTGCAGCATAGACCCGGGGTGAGATGCCGTTCGGAGGGTGGGTAGTACGGCCCCGTTTGCGTAGCTGGCCGGAGGGGATATCTGAAGCTGTGGATCTGCCATGACAATGCTGGTATACACATGCAGCTATCGCAGCAGCATCTGAATGTAATTCTGAAGCTATGATAAAAGATGTCAGATCCCTGTCCAATATTCATTCTCAAGACGCTGATGCATACCTCCATTCCTCTCCTCGACCATCTCCCGGTATCCTCGCTCCATCTCCACCGCAGATCAGCGCACTCTCGGTGCAGCCAGTCCACCTGCTGCTTCGCCTGCTCCTCGTAGTCTCCAATGCGCTGTGCAAAGATGCCAGCTGTGTTTGTGCCCACAGTCCTCGAAGAAGACGGAGACGTGGCAAAGGAAACTGCTGACCGGGGTTGTGAGTGCATTGGTGATGGAAAGCACGTGCGAGGCAAGTTTGCCATGGTAGAGGAAAAAGCCAGCACGAGATAAGGCGGTCCGAGATAAGGCGGTTAATAATGTGACTCTGATGTCCGCAACGACATGATTATCTGCAACTTCTCGTCCCCAAGCCTGATCATGCGCTAACCCAGGACTTCGATCGGGAGTGCAGTGTAGTAGTTGGCGGTACATCGTGGTTCTGGGCCTCGCGGTCCCAGGAACTGTAGGTGTAGGTCTCATGCGCCTATTTTGGGAGCGTGAAGGCGAGGAGGGTGTGTCGCGCGGGTACACGTAAAGAGAGCTGGAGCGTCTGGACTTTGGGACATAAGTCGCGCAGAATGCACCTTGGGCGTAGCGGACATGGTGGAGCTAGAGTTGCCTAATAGTAAGGCTTGCGCGATCCTCCACGAAGGCTGCAGCTGCAGCGACGGAATGCTCCGCTCGGGCTTATTTCGGTGAGAGGGCAGCAGCAGCAGCAGCAGCAGCAGCAGCAGCGGTGTCGTGCTTCGCTATGGTCCACACCTCTGCATATTCCCAACCTGCATTTCTAAGCATCGGGAGCGCGCCGTGACAGGGCAACCGTGCTGTTGCTGACTCCCCTACTCCCCTGTCCCAAATCCCAGCTGAACTTGAGTCACGCTGAACACAGGCCTCAGCGCCTGCATTCCCAATGCCATCGTGGCGGCCACCGCTCGGGTACTAAACGGCCTCCGCGCATGGAACACTTCTTCCACTTTTCGAAATGCTCATCGAACTCCGGGCCGAACACGCTTAACAAAGGGCACTTATGCGCGAGGAGCCGGTACGCGGTGGCGGCTTGCCTCACCATGGAGTGCAGGGGGGCGTGCGAGAGGGCGGCGGCGTGGTTGTGCGAGGGAACGAAGGAGTCGGGGACCACAAGCGCGTGCAGGGCCTATTCGAGAAGTCGTTCGGCCCATCCTTCTCCTTCTCGCGCTGCTCCTTCTTACGCCGCCGCTCCTCCTTGTACTTCTTTGATTTGTTTTCCTTAGCGTCGTAGTGATGGTAGCTCGAGCTCAGACGACGCGTTCGCCTCCCCGCTCCCACTCGGCTCCACACCAGCCCGCTACGCCATCATCTCGAAAATACACACAACACTCCTCCCGCCTCCGCACGGCGGGGATCACCCGCGGGATGGACGCGTTGGCACCAACCGAATGTGTGTATTACGCGATGGTGGGAGCTGAGCACTATAATCTGTTGGGGCGTGAATTAGCGATGACGAGGACAACAACGAAACGGTGACTGGGAGAGAATAGAGAACAGAGAAACGACACGCACGCAAAGAAATTCCACACGACGCAGAGTGGTGGTTGATCTTCATCACCTGCTGCTTCTGCTTCTCCATCGCCAGATCCAAATCCACATACATAACGGCAATCCTCCCCTACGTCCTTGCCCTTGCGCGACTTGTGTTTGTCTTTGCGCGTCTTCGTCACCATCGCGAGCAGCCCCTCCAAATCCACGACCTCATACTCCAGTTCCGCGGTGGTGACGGTGCTGTCCGCCTCGTGCATGGGCACCCTTACACGCTGAGCCGTCCTGCTCGCGCCCTGCGTCCGGCACCGCTGCAGTAGCTCGTTCGCCCCCTCACTCCCCTTCTCCTCCACTTACTGCCTCTGAGATCTGGAACCAGAACCAGAACTCATACCCATAAGACCAGGCACCTTGCTCAAATCCTGCAGAAACCGGTCGACCATCAGCCCCAGCGCCATCGTCCCGGATTCAGTGATCCCTTGCGATCGCAGCCAGGTGTGTATGAGAGTGAAAGGGCGGAGGCGCGCAGGTCGAGGGCAAGTTATGCTGAGATGAGCTTGATAGTAATGGGGTGGGGGTGGAGGCGTAGGACGGAGAGAGTGTTGGTGAAAACTGGGCGCCTGCGGAGTCAGGGAGGGGGGAGTCGTCGGATTCAGAGTTGGGGTTTGGGGGTGTTGTTAGAGCCGGAGTGGTGCACAAGGAGGGTGGGTGGGTAGAGGAGATCACGAAGGGGTGCGAAAGGTACTCTATTGTCCTGCCTTTGGTGGTCCTGTCAGACCTAGAGCAGGAAGCCATGGGCTCACGCGACCACGGCACGGCCAAGTCGCGAACGGGCGGGGGGACGTAGGTGGGCGCGACGATGCTCTTCGGAAGTGGCCCAACATCCCACGACAAGAGGAAAAACACGCCCGTGTATCCATATGCTGCCAGTATGCCCGCCACCGCTGCGGGGTAGTACGCCGGCAGCTGCGCGTCGGGCTACCAGGTCAGGTGGGAGACCGGCGGGGTGGTTGGTGCATGTTCTGCGATCAGTGGTAGTTAACATTCGTAATATAATGCAGTCTTGACTCTCGCTGTACTCACGACAAGGGCAAACTCGAACGGGGCATGATTCATGCACTCCTCCGTTGATCCACGCGTCCACGCCCACAAGCACGACCTCCCATCGCTTTCCCTCGCCCAAATCCAGTTCCTCCCCCACAATCTCCCTCAGCCTTTTATGTGTGTTCGCCCTGGCCTGCATTTGCTCCGGGCTCCGCTTGGACGCTGATATGATCCATGAAGCATCATTGTGCCGGCCGAGATGAAAGTTTGGCGCGTCGAGGCGGGCAATACGCCGGATGCTCTCCTTCTGCTACTCGTTGAGTGGTGCGATGTATGGTGTGAAATGCGGCTGCGAAGACCGTACCGACGACGTTTTGAGGCAGCATTGAAGGTAAGAAATGGGCGCTTAGCGACGGCATTGCTTTCGCCATTGGTCCCCCGCATGGTGGCAGTCACATCACCACGACTTGGACGCGACACTATTTCATTCACCAGGAAAACAACTTCATAAGCACGTCAGGTTTGCTGACCCATCGCGTTTTGACCACATACTCTTCCTCACAAATTCGACGACACTTCGCGCACCCGTGATCCCTTTGATGTTGCACAGGATCATTCATATCTCCGTTCACGAACACCTAACACATGCATCACGCACTAGCTGCCTGGCGCCGTGGGCGTGTCCAGGCGTGTCCCTTATAAATGCAGACTTGCGCCACTGTCCATTACAGCGTCTTCAGTTCTCTTGACAGCCATGTTCAATCACTTGGAACGTTTTTTCAAATCACTCTGGGATAAATTTCAGAAAGACGAGTTAGCTAGGTGAGATCCGTCTAATCTGCTATCTCTTTTCGTGGGCCTCACACTGATTCTAAAACGCCACCAGGAAGCAGATATCATCGTCACCATCGTGGGAGTTCGATCCAGATTTCTTCAAGGCTATGTCGCGATGGAATAGGAAGCACCCAGAATCCTCGCTCAAGAGTGTTATGGACAAGATTTGTACCGTGATCGGCGAGAGCAGTGCCGATGTGATGGAGTTTATCCCCGACAGCCCGTTTCCAGCTCGTGCCCTCGTTAAAGCATTGGTGCCTCTGCTCAAGTTGGGCAAAGTGCGTGTTTTGATCATTGCTATTCGTGGCCAATGGCTCACCCGTCAAACTGTAGAAAATATCAGATGCGAAATCTACGGTGTTTGAATTTGCCAAGCAGGTCGCAGAATGGCTTGACCAGATCCAGGCGAACCTCAAGGGAAACGAAAAAGGCTGCTTCTCTCGTGTTACAATTGAAAATTTGGTGCCGTGTCGGTAAGTGTATTGAAAGGGAGTCCAGTCGGCGTCTTTGACGGACCTTTATCAACGCTAGGGATCTCATTAGTGAAATATGCACATGAGCCACTCACAGATTGGTACGCAGCCGCACCACAACGAGTCTGGAGCTTGCTGATGCATTTTAAAGGATGATGGTCGATGGTCGAGCATCACGCATGGGCTGGCTGTAGCGAAGGAGATCGAAGATTTCAAAGCTCGAATCGCCAGCGCTCGCGCTTTATTCATGGTACTTGTTCTGCATGCTTCGACGGTACTGTTCCCTGACGCGTACTAGGACGTATCATCCATCAATGTGGCTGGGGGCATCGATGCGATACTTGAGGAAATCGAAAAGATCAGGCAGCATCAGAAGGATCAACTAGTGAGTGTCTGGATGTATGTTAAGCGGAACATTATAGCTAATGTTCTCTTCAGGAAGACATCCGCAATAAGCTGGACGCGCAGAACCAAGCCCGGGCGCGGGAAACGTATCTGGCTCGGATGCTTAAGACGGTGGCGGACCCTACCTACATGAACCAGGCAAAGCTACCATGCGATAAGGAAACCCGAGTCGAAGTGTTGGCTGAGATCATGGAGTGGAGAGATGACAAGTCCGACGAGAGTCAAGGTTTCCTATGGCTCACAGGAGACCCGGGTGCCGGCAAATCTGCCATCACCGCGTCTATTGCTCGAGCATGCAAAGACGACAAGACACTTTGGGCGCAGTTCTTTATCAATCGAAATAACGTTGAAACCACAAACCCAACGCTGTACTTTCCATCTATCGCTCGTCAGTTCATTGACCACTCTGCCCATCCGGATGTCGCGATCGCTATCGTCGAAGCTCTCGAACGTCAACCTTCGCTCGTGAATGGCATTTCCTCTACACAAGCATCGCAGTTATTTGTGAATGCTTTTACAATCGCATGCGCATCAAATCAGAAGCAGCCCGTGGTTGTCGTTATCGACGGCCTAGACGAGACCGACCCGGAAAAACTGTCAGAGACCGCCCAGATTTTCTCCCAGATATTTTCAAGTCTATCGGGCCAGACTACTCGCAACGCCAAGGTCCTCATTGCCAGTCGCACCGACGATGACATCAGCACACCATTTGCGAAAATGATGGATCCTCGGCATGTCAAGCACATCCACCTCGACACATCCGCGCCTTCCTCCATTCGGGATGTCTCCGCCTATTTGGGCAAACAGCTCGCTCGCATTGTCGAGGAAAACGACCTTAATTGGTTAGAATGGCCCGGAGAGGCACGCATGGAAGCGCTATGCGACCGGGCGTCAGGCCTATTTATTTGGGCTGTGACTGTGGCGAAATTCTTCCAAGACCAGATTCACGACATCGGCACCGAATGTCTAAACGACCTCATTGACGCATTCAGTGCCAAGGGAACGGGCAACATCAACGTTCTGTATTGGAAGGTCCTTCAGCTCGCCTACAAGGAAACCGAAGACCCCTGGCGTTTTGAAACTTTCCGCCGGATTGTGGGATGCGTGGCAGGTTTAAAGGAACCGCTACCTATTTCAGCGATTTCAAAGCTGCTCGATTTGCGCCGAGATGCTTCTAGCAGCCCTGTGGACGTCCTCAAAATTTTTCGCCAAATGCGGACTGTGCTGGTCGCAGGAGCTGATGCCGTCGACGGCAAAACAGTTCCCCGCCTCCACAAATCATTCTTTGAATTCATTACCAGCAACCATGCCGACCCAAATTTCCGGGTTGATATCCACAATGCCAGCGGCGAGCTCGCGTTGCAGAGCATTCGGCAGCTAAGATACATCTTTGAACCAGGAGAATCTGGTGCACCGAATACACCTGAATCGCGGTATGCTTTGCGGTTCTGGGGATCACATCTTGGCCAGGCGGAGAAAGTTGTGTCGGGTCTTTGCGTGTTGCGCCCCAATCGGGGTTTCAAATTTAGCAACTTGGACACTATATTCAATCGCGACCAGACCCAATTTTGGGAGACTGATGACCCTCCGATGGAGGTCGATATGGTTACCACACTATTAAGTTTTGGGACGCCAAGCCACCAGTTAATCAGCATATCAGATGGCAAACTCATCTCCAAACCCCTAACACGCTCACTCCCATCCTCCGGTGCCCCGCCCGGCCACCACGCCCAATCGACGAACGCAGCTTCAGGATCGCCAGTCGTGAGACATGGTCTTCCGGGTCTTCCTCAGACTATGACTGAGCCGTTTTTTTTCAACGTCACGGGCGGATGGAGTGGAAATGACAATGACAGCGGAAGCGGCTCGGGAACTCAAATGGAGTGGATTCCATTTGATCACGGCGAGGGAAGTGATGACTTCAAGGGGTATCTGTGGGCATTTGTGGGCAGCGCGCTTATCCGAAGCAATGGCCCAGATTCTGTTGTTATACTTGATCTTAGAGGAACTGACTACCGCCAGTAGCCAGAACAGATGTAACTACGTAGCACTGCAGCCTCGGCCGAGGAGTCGTGCTAAGCTTGTACTTAGCACTGTATGTAGCGATCGACTCCAATATGTAATACGGATCTCATTGGACATTGTATGTAGGTTGCTTATGCGGCTTCCCAGGAGGGGTCTGTTCAAACTTACAATTATCAGTGTCGATCCATGGCCACCCGTACCCGGAGTTACCAATAATAATGACCAGATCTATATCACCGCTGGGCGAACACCGCATACACCGTGGCTCCCAAACGGCTCCACCTTGCATGCATCCTCTCTCCCCTCGACCCACTTGCCTGCGCATCCCCACCGCGCACTGCACGCCCCTCTACCGCGGGGTAGTTTACAGATGTGCTTAGCTCGGATATAGGGGCGTTCGTTTCGGACCTTACCCTGAATAAAACCCTCACCACCCACCGCGGCGAGGTGCGCCGCTTTGGCTTCCGTGGATGGTAGCGCAGCTTCCGCGGCCCATTGTGCGGATTGATCCTTTGCGATGCAGCTGCGGCCTCCTTCTCCGCTTGAGCTTGCGTGGGCGGAAAGGCAGCAGCTACGACGGTCTCTTGCTTTGCTATGGCCCGCACCTCTGTGTGCGACAGACTTCCAGCCTGCATATCTGCGAAGGATAGCCGCGCCCTGCTCGGTCTGCGCGTCTTAGACTGCCAAGTAACCCGGAAAATCTGAAGATGAGGCATCAGGCTGGGGCGCAGGCGGCTGGCCGCGCTGCTGGCCTATGAGAGGGGTTGTTCGGTGGGGGCTCATCCTTCTCACTTGTATTTGCGCTGCTCCTTCCCTTGCTGTTGTAGTGATGGTCGTGATAGTGGCGGAGGAACATCAACGGCGGGCTCGAGCTCAGGCAACACGCTCGCCTGTCCACTCTCGGCGCAACACCAATGCAACACTCTCCTATGATCCACGTGGCATCCTTGTGCCGGGCAACTCGGTGAAGGTTCGGCGAGGGCAATACACCGAAGACACTTCTTCTGCTTCTCGTCGAGAGGCGCGACTTATGGTACGAAAAGCGGCTGCGAGGGCCGCGTCGCAGCAGCATTGAGGGTAAGAGGTAGGCGCTTAACGATGGCGTTTTTTTGCCGTTGGTTTTATTTAGATTGACTGGATCCTTCCTCACCTCATTCCCGCTCGTCTTCCGTCCCAGGCGCTCCAAAATCCCCCTCTGAAAGCTCTCGGGCCGCTTCAGAATAGCATCTGCCATCATGTCACTGATCTCCTCTTCAGCATCGGCCTTAGATGCGTTTCTGCCTGCTTTGCTGTTCCCACTCCCACACGCTTCCACGTCGTACGGGTTTAACTGCGTCGCTGGTGCTGTGGGCACGCGTCCGCCCACGGTCTCCCAGCGGGGAACGATCCCCCTAGATCCCCATCCCCACGCCGAAAATGGGAGGGGCGGGCGGGGAGCTGTACCCCGACCCCGTGGATGCAGCCCCATTCGGTGCCTCGGATAGAAGAGGGAGGAAGCACTGTGGGGATTTGCATAGCCGTGATTCGGATGAGGTGCCTGGGACCTGGCCCCGCTGCACATGTTGGTATTGGAAATGCGCGATGGGAAACACCTGCTGAGTGAATGGTGAGCGGGCCGAGGATGCTCCCGGGGACCTGTGGGCTTCCTGGATGAGAACGCGAGGTAGATGATAGGGGTTGCGTCGGAGGCCGACTCGGGGGCTGCGAAGGTAATTGTGACTCTGGTGCCGGACTCAGGGAGGGAGGTTGGGAGAGGGAGGAAGTTGCTGAATAGACGATGTCGTTAGGCACGATGGGTAGCATGACCCCGTTTGTAGCTGGCTGAAGGGACATCTGACGCTAAGGATCTGCCATGACAACGCTGGCATACGCATGCAGCTGCCGCGTCAGCGTCTAGATATGGTTCTGAAGCTGTAATAGAGGACGTCAGGTCCCTGTCCAATATTCGTTCTCGAGATATTAACGCGTACCTCCATTTCTCTCCTCGACCATCTCCCGGCGTCCTCGCTCCACCTCCAGCGCAGATCAGCGCGTTCGCCGTGCAGCCATTCCACCTCCTGCTTCGCCTGCTCCTCACAGCTGCGCCACCTCCAATGCACTTTTGAAAGATGGCAACCGTGTTGCACCCACAAAGTCGTCGTCGAAGACGGAGACGCCACAAAGGACGCCGCTAACGGGGATTATGGGTGCATTTGTGACGGAGTGCGCGTGCGAGGAGGCAAGTCTGGCACGGAAGATGAAAAAAGCGCGACAGTGATCTCGTTGAAAAAGGCACAATCAGAGGGCACAGGCAGGGGCATTCCGCCACACGGCACTTGAAGATACCAAGCCGATGTCTGCAGCTGCACAAGTATGTCCAGTCCCGTTCCAAGCCCGATCTCGCGCTGCTCGGCGACTTTGAAGGGGAGTGAGATGACTTGTCGTCCTAGATTCGCGTTCCTGGTGCTCATGCTGACGGCACAGGAGCACGATTGGCAGTGGGTGGCCTAGGCGGATGGGCACGACAGGTCCTTGCTGCAAGCACTGAATTTGCCGCCGCGAAGGTGGAGATGGAGTGAAGCACGGTTCTGCACTGGTGGTTTGGTGGTGAAGACCAGAAGAATCGCGTCGGGTGACCCTTCCTTGGATGATAAGGGCGATGGCGGGCGTGTGGCGATCTAAAATCTGGAAACGCGCGCGTGGCGAGGGACCCTTACACATGTGCAGGTGTATATAGGGCCATGGTTTCTGTGTCGTTCCAGTTATCAGTGTCGGCTGCAAGTTGCTAGTGAATTTCAGCAAGGGTAAGCACGGAAAGACTGCAAAGAAGCAGAAGGGCACGAGGGGTGGGAAGATCGCGAAGGAGGAGAAAGAAGAGAAAGAAGGAAAAGCACAGATAGGCAGGACGAGAAACGACATCAAGGAAGAAAGAAGACTACTCACGATATAAGTATACGCGCGCCATGACTGTTTTGCAACTTCCCCGCCTCCAGCTGCACATCTCCCACCTCCCCATCAACGAGTTTGCTTCCCACAGAACACCAGGGTTCGTGTCTTCCCTCCACTCCCAGAGCCCTTCACCTATCAGGTGAATGCGGTGGAAGTGGCCGAGAGCATCTTGAAGAGGATCACCCTCATCGAAAGGAAGCATGGGCATGACTTCGCTGCGCGGCGTCTCCCCTCTTTCCCGTTCCTTTCCTTATTTTCCTTCCATTCCAGCCTGACACCACCCCGCCAATCCCATAATGGATGGGCTCCACGGGCGTCATAATCCAGCCTGAGGTATCTCTCTTTTGCTGCCAAAGCTATGAGATGGAAGGGGTCAGCGTACTCATGAGACATCGGTCACCCGTCTCAAATCCTAGAAGCGCGCGTCAAACGGGCGTGGTGTACCTGGGGTGTGACTCGAGCGATTGCGCGGCCTTGCCCAAGGGTGTGTTTGGTGTGCTTGGGGGACTTGAAGCGCGGAGTATCGATATGCGACAATCAACACCGGCACGTGGGTCAAGAGTTTGGATAGCGGGAGGGCACAAGAGGCAGAAGGGGCGCATGTCGAGGAGGCGTTCGGTCATCGTTTGGTACGGGAACGATGGAGACAGGAGGAGCTCGGGATGCCTGTGAGGGAGGACAATTTGTATGTTATACATGTCACAGTCGGTTATTGATTCATGGTGACGCTGACAGTGACAGAGGCTGACACCCAGTGAGAATCGACGCAAGGGAGGTCGAGGGAAATCGAGGGAAATCGAGACTATTATTAATCACTATCTCCCTCTAAAAAGTGTCGTTCTGTATATGTCCCTCTATGGATTATCGAGGGGCATCGAGGTAAATCGAGTCACATACAGAATTCATATCTCCCTCGTTTTCCCTTCATCTCCCTAGTCTTCGTACAATAGATTCATTCATTTGTTTTCGAGGGACATTGAGGGACATTGAGTTGTGTTGAGGCATGTCGAGAGGTATAAAAGCGAATGAAATAGATTAAATTGTGGATTCAAAATATGGTAATACGTCTACTGTCCTCCCAATATCCCCTCTATGAAAGCTAGCAGATGCACCAAGCCTGGTGGCCTACTATCAGGATGACCTCGAGGTCAAACGGGTAGGGTATCAGCTGCTGCCTGTTGAATGTGTTAGCGAAACGACAGGGAACTGACTCAGACACAAACATACCATTGCCTTGGCTCCCTTAGCGGCCTCTGACATGGTGTTGTATCGCTAAGAACACACGAAAATTGACCTCATTAGCAATGCATATGAAGAGCGAGTGAACACGACACACCTGCTCCTCCGCAGAGTCCTTTATCTGAAGCCAATACTCTGAGAATTGGGGTGTGGTGCCGCCCGGATTAGCGAGACTCCAGTCCCGTCCACAAAGGTTACTGTAACAGAAATGGGTCAGTAAAGTCAATTACAAGAGCTATAGTATAACTTACCGAGGTGTAGTCGAGCTCTTGGATGGTTGGTACTTCTTAGATTTCAAGGATGGCCGTGAACCTGCATGTTCGGGGGTGGGCGGAGTAATTGTTGGCATTGGCGAGAGGACATCGTGATCTTGTTCGATTGGGTCATCGGGAGTGAGGCCGGGGTGGTTTAGGTGATCAGTAATATCAAGGGTGTTCGTCCCTGCGGCTGGTGGGGGTGTGCTGGCAGCGGGCTCGAGTGGTGTGGTGTCCGCTTTTGGCCCAGGGTTTGTATTCAAACTGAATCTATGGCAAAAATTGAATCAAATATGATAATACGAAGGTGGAACATGACGAACAAAGGATTAAAGATCTGAGCGCAAATCAGAATAAGTTAATTGGTCGCAAAAGAATATAACCACGTACTGGAATAGGAGATGAAAGCTGTGGCGCCGGCAATGGAGATGGTACACTGCTGGCCGCCGTGTGTGAATAAGATCATCGAGGGGCTAGAGAATAATGGGAGGGCAACTTACAGAACCGGAGAGATCTTCAAATGGAAGACATTAGAATCGGGGACGCCGGGATGGTGATCTCAATGCTCACCGGATTAGAATCAGGACTGCGGGAGCTCTGCTGATCTGAGTCCCGTACGGGATGCGGCTCGGATTTAAGCTTCTTCGATGTTACACGAGCATCTTCGTCGGCGCGACGTTTTCCGTGTGACTTGGTGATCGGGTCGATATCAGTGTCGCCACTGTTGGACTCCGCCTCGACTTTAACTGTAGGTAGTTGTTTACCATGAGTTGCGTACCATGATGAGTAGTTTTTGCTCGCCAGGTACTGCGCTTTCCAGTGATCGGCACAAAGGGCGAGCTCCGGAAATTGGCACTCCATTTCTTTGCAGAAAGCGCGTACAACATCAATGCCAGCAGCACCCCACGTCTTGGGATGTTTATCGTGATCACGGAGTTGAAAAAAGACCGAGTGGGCGAATTTAAGTATGGTTTTCACGCGGAAACCATTGATAATGTGGCCGTCTTCGGTTTCGACATAGCGCATACTGATATTCATGCCTTCGGCCATCCTGGAACCTCCTCGCCCACCCGTCTGCTTGCCATTTGAGATACCATCATCTGTCTTTTCCCAGGCGGTCCATTTATCACGGGTCCAGAAAGATACCTTAGGGAAGTCAATCTCTTGATGCGGTGCTGGCAAGAGAGCAGGTGCAGACTCGGAGGCAAGTGTATCAAGTCCCAATAAGCTGGATGGCTTTGCAGTGAGAGCGGAGACCCGTGTGACGAGAGTATCATAAGCATATCTGCCCAAATGAGTTATCATCATTGCATGTATTATAAGCACATTATGCTCACCGTATGGTTTCCGCTTCAGTTGCGAGAATAGTGTTTCGATGTACCAGCGCAGCACATTCCGCTTCTAGTTCTTGAACACGTCGATCATTGCTTGATCGCGATGATGACGAGGAGGGCGTTCGAAACCGTTCCTGGGGCTGAAGAGACAGCCTATGATTTGGATATGACCTCGGACTATCTGTGTAGCTCTCCGCTCGCTCTGAATGAGTATATATGCCCTGTAGTTGAGACCGTTGGTAATGTGCACTTTCGGCACCATGGCTCGATCCCCTCAATTGCGCGGTGTGGGAGCTTGGCATGCTCGGAAGAGACAATAAACCATCAGGATATAGCGGAGAGCCTAACGGAAATGGACTTGTGGATCGAGAATAAACCAGGTCAAGATTCTGATCCATGACTGCAGACGGCGAAGAGGACAAGACAGAGAAGAGGATTTGCCTTTTCGGGCCATGTTTAGAAAACTATCACGTTTCAGTTAATATCTCCTCTAACCCCACTGCCTGCGATAACTTGAGACCTGGTTTCTCTGTCATATACCACCTATCGTTCTCGGTTCCATCTTGAATAGATTTCCCATACTGCTGATCGGGAGCAAGGCAGACCACAGAGTCAATGCACTTGATATCAATGACTTGCATGGAAGGATCTCGCAGGTGCTGTACAGTCCAATAGCACTTGGATGATGCTGTGTAAAGGCCTTCGTGAGGGGGCCCGTAGAAGGATACTAAAGCCACAGGCTTCACATTGTCGCCGACTTTGAGTTTCATGTAGTAGTGTGCTTCGACTAGATATGACTCTCCCTTCAGGGTAATCTATAATACAGTTAAAGGTAAGCATTATCAGCGAGAGAAATAATTCATACCTTCAGGTTTCTTGACATGCGAAGCTTCTCAAGCGGCTTCTCGCATTCCTTCCATGCAGATCGGGCAACTTGACCATTTGGTAGGCGTACTCGAGCCCAACGGCACACAAATGGCACCCAGTCATTTTGAATAATGACACCCTCCATTTGAAGGTAGTTCTTTATAGCGCGCAGTTCATGCTGATGAGTGACTTTGCGGATGGTTCTGTCCATTGCCCGCAGAAGAATAAAATTGCCACCCAAGTCTTCACACCCACGAGGCAGTGGATTCTCGAGAGGTTCTAGATCTGGAATAGTGGCAAGCAGAGCATTCACCTGGCAGCGACGAACACCACGCTCAGATATATTTGTATATGGGTCCCGATGTTGCTTGATTTCCTCGCCGAGATTTCCGACGGTTCTCTCCATAGTCCATTGTGATACATCGAGACCAGGGCCCATCCGGATGGTTTCTGGAGCGAAATGGGAAGCAGTATGTATACATGGCCGAACGAAATGTATTCGATCTGCTCGCCGCTGGACATACAATGTCTCGAATTCATTGGAGAACTCAGTCATGCGCTGATGAGCTTCAACGAGCTCGTCAGGCGTGATCTCCTCCTGCATCAGAATACGAAATGCTCGAACACATTTGCAGTAGCTTTTCCAAATGGGCTCCGGCAGGATCCCATATAGCAATGCGGGACCCAAACCAAAGAAGTATAAAAGATACTCCCAGGCTTTGTACCCGCTCGAGATTTTTTCGGCTGGGTTACGGGGTGGCCTGTCGAAGGAACCAGGAATGTATGGTGTCGCATCTGCAACACTTTGCCCATGAGCTTTCCATACCACAGGATCCTTGAGAACGGCCCAAGACCAAAGCTGCCGGTCATCTGTTTTATCGCAATCAAATGTTCCCCGCCACAGTGGAATAATGAGATCGGGGATGTTGAGAGCGGGAAGGTGCATGATATCCAACACAAATAAGGCTGGGACACCAAGTGTGTGCTTGGCTGGGAGGCCGCTAAAAATACTAGGTTTGCATAGTCCGGTTTCCAGACGCCGCTTCTCATACTGTGCTTTATTTTGTGCCTGACAGACAAAATCAAGATCTTTATTATATCTGGCTGTGGAGGCTTCTGTGGAGTGAGATGCGAGGAGGGTGTCCAAGTCGACATCGTCATGGGCACATCCCGCCACAGTGAAACCCGCCGGTTTCAATCGAGCACCATAGTAGTGCGTACCCCCGATTTTATGCCGGCCTTTGAAATCACAGTGTACGCGACAGGCGTATTTCCCGTGGTGGCCAACAGTTCCAGCTATTGGTGCCAACCCAATTGAATCGGCCCCGACTGCTCCCAGAAATGGTCGCGAAATGACTACTTCGTCACGAGAGGCATTCCAAATTCGAAGGCCTTCTTTTTGGATGGCTGATAAGTGAGCAAGTCCCACAAAGATGAAGCTATCATAGTTTCTTGGCTTGCCAGGGCCAGGAATAAATCCCCCGATTAGCACATGGCGTTTTTTGTAGCGAGAATTGGGTGCATGATCCATGATTATCCAGATATAGATACAGCAGTCCGATGCCTTGTTTCGATATAACTGTGCACCATCGATTGAGAACATGAGTACCATGTCATCGGGTGTGATCTTCTTGGCCCCAACAGCCTCCAGATAGTCGCTGCCATCGAAGTAGTCGGCATAAGGTGAAACACGCTTCCCGCGATTCTGGCGAAGCTCGGCACGGATTTTTTCGGTATATTCCCGACGATAACCCATCCTATCTGCGCCCTCGGGAGTTCGCCAAAGTGCCTGAAGTTGAGGTCCGACTGGGATTGTGTGGAATTGCTTCCGAGCCACCTTCCCTGCATGCAGAGGGTCATATCGCTCCTGCCCGCACATAGGACAGCACTCGAGATCTGCGAACGGTCCAGTGTATCCCACACACGAGTTGATGCACATGTCGCTCCGAATGGGTACGACACCACTGAGATCGGCGACTAGCCGTTTAACTTTATGATATGTTAACATTTCGCTATCTGGATATCTGCGAAGTGTTGCCAAGCGAATAGCATTGTATGTTGCTTCAGAGGCAGTGGTGATTGATAGGAAAACATCTATTGAATATCTGTCATCGGGGTTGTCGAGTGTAAGTTGTTCTTCGGGAGGGTTACGAATTTGGTTGAGAGCAGTTTCATCTAAGTGATCCTCTAATGTGGCGTTTTTCACGCATTCAATGAATTTGAGCGAAATTTTAATGTCTTCGATGACAGGAACAAATGGTGGATCGTGGGGTGGAGTATTTGGTTCATTATTATGGTGGGGATGTGGTGGTGGGATAAACGGCTCAGGATTGTCACGGCGGCTTCTCTGATCTGCTAGGCTTCCGGCGTCTGGTTGGTTGTCGCGAGGTATAGGGTGATCTCCTGGCTCAGGGTTAGGATCCTATTATCAAAGTATGTTAGAAATAGCCCGAACATTATGATAGTGATCAGGATAACGCACCTGGCTATTTGCTCGTTCTGGAATATTATTTTCTGCATCTCCTCCATCTATCCCGTCTCCACGCTCATCGTAGCTATCATCTCTGCGCATCCGTTTGGGCGGCTCTATCACATCTATCCTTGAATTATTCCGAGGCCTTTTGGCTGGGGCAGCCGGAGGCGGAGAGGGAGCAGCTTGATTGCTTGGGCCAGGTGCAGCTCGACTACTTGGGCCAGGTGCAGACACGAGGAAGGACGAAAAAGCGGAAGATGGGAGAGCAACATCTCTAAGTGTATGTCGTTGCAGAGTTCGGACTGTGACTTGCTTGCCGCTGCCGCCAGGGCCGCCGCAACTTTTCGTGCAGTGACAGAGCACCAGCCCATCATCTACACCAGATGGCTCAGAAGGGAGCATTATTGCACAGTATAAGACGATGATAAGTAGGGGATGTTGTAGTCGAGATGGTCGATTGGAAGATATCAAGTACAGCCTAAAAGCAGCGCGTTTGAGATCTCAAAATTCTCAAAATCCTTAAGTCCAAACTTCAGAATCGCATCCGAGTCGCATCACACGTTGTGTGGGAACAAATCTGACTCAAATTATCTATTTCACGATCTGCCTCGATATCCCTCGTTAGTCATTATCTGCCTCTATTGCCCTCGACCTCCCTCGCGTCGATTCTCACTGGGGCTGACAGCCTGAAACGCGCGCAAGTTCTTGAAGCTTGCTAAGCGTTCACGTGAGAGAAACTTTCAGGCCGAAGGTTGTCGAAGTCGAGCACAGGTAAGAACTGTAAAGGAGTTCGTTGTTTCGGGGGGGAAAAGAAAGCCTAGAGTAATACAAGATAGTTACTCTAATATATATATGTTTTCTACAAGTAAGGACAGGGGAAACGATAAGATGGGAATAAGGCGTGAGAACGCTGGTAGCGGAAATACACCGGTAGCGATCCTTACATACGCCCTCTAGTTCTACAACGTGGTACTACTCAAGCCCCAGTCATCTCAATGTCGGCTATGCTGGAAGCCATCGATGCGGGGGTGTTTGCGGCAGCGGAGGAGGAGGCCTGAGCGGCGGACGCCGGAGATTCCGTAGCGAGCTGAGCAGTGGCGGGGTCCCTCGAGCCCGAGGGTCCAGCGACGAGGTCAGGATCGACCTCGCCATCAGCGTCGGAGTCGGAGAGGTTGAGGGCTTCAACCCCCAGGCCCATCCTCTGGGCATCCAACTTGCGGGCATTCAGCTTCCGGCGCTGGACGAGGATGAGCTCCTCCATGGAGGTGCCGGGGAGGACAATGCCCATGGACTTGTATACTGCGGCGGCGGCGGAGAGTTTGTCGAGGTCGGCATCTGTCACAGGAGCCCGAATGGCGCTGACACACGGGGCGAACGCGTGCTCGGTGTGCAGGCAGGCGTCGTCATCGAGCTCTCCGGGGCGCACTCCGGGGACGGTAGGTTCAGCGCGCCCATGGTTTCCGCGTTGACCGTCATCGGCAGGGGAACGGAATGGGCCGCGGCGCCCACGATCACCGCGCCCGCGGTTCTGGCCGCGGAAGGATTTGTCGAATCCGGGGGGAGGTCCACCATGGTGGAAACCTTGGTATTGCTGAGGGCCACCCATCTGACGACCGCGGCCCTGGCCACGGTAGTAGGGCGACGCATTAGAGCGATCGGCCGGGCCGCGAACGCGACCGCCGAAGGTACGTCCGAGTTCAGCTTGAGCTAAATTCACGTCAGGCAGGCTAACAACTTCATAGCCACCAAGCTCACCTAGCGAGGCTCGGCTGGAGTTCACCGCGATCTCGCGGATGGAGTCATTTAGTTGGAAGAGCCTGTCTTCCACGAGGTGCTCGCGGTTTACGGTCGACGCTGGTGGGGCGGCGGCGGCGACTTCCGGTCCGGCGGCGACACCAGTTGCACCAGGGGTGGCAGCAGGAGCGGTCGGGAGCAGGGTGATGGTCGAGCGACCATTGACCATGGTACGGGTGTGTGGGATCCATGGCGGCATCTGCACCGGGAACCTATGCTGCTCGACCAACACCCATTGGATGTAGTCGGGCGGCAAAGGATGGGTGTTAGGGGTGCACGGGATGGACATGTCGCGGTCGAGGAGCTCCATCGAGAAGAGCATTTGCTCACTGCCAGCGCGGGCAGGGCGGGCAGGAGCTTGCACGGGGGTCTGAGGGGACTCAGTCATCGGAGAGGGGGAAAAAGAATTGGGTAAGTCCACAATTCCGATCTCAGTGGTTTTAAAACCAATTCCAGTTTCAGGGGCTAATTCGCGATCAGTCTCACTCAGGATTATCCAATCATCAAGGGGAGCCCAATCTCCGTCATGGGATAAGTTTATTGATGAAAGAGAAATGATAGGATCTTCGGGGGCCTTGCCAGCACCCAGCCGGCTGATGCCATCCACACCTATGGCTTCGAGATAGTTGGAGAGGGGCGCGAGATGTCGAACCTCGTGGTACGGCATCCACGCGGAGTCCCCGGACTTCCAGATAACCTCGAATTCGGCATCACGGGCCTTGCCACGGTGAGAATTTATTTTATCAACGGCCCATTCCTCTGAATTTCCAACAGAAGCTAATTGAGCCACCTGTCGGCCAGGGAATCGCCGATCATCATTCGGGATGTGGATTCGAAGCAGCTGCGCGTGGAATGAGTCATGGATCCCGCGCTGCTTAAGCTCAGAGGGTAAGTCTAATTTGAACGAGTTATTCTCGAACTCTTTTAATATTTTATAGGGGCCCACGTACTTGGGCGCGAGCTTGCGCGCGCGGCCCTTGGGCAGCGTGATATTCTCCGAGGACAAGTATACGAGATCGCCTTCATTGAAAGGGGCCTCCTTACGCTTGCGATTTGCCATGCGGGTCTGTTTGACCCGCGCCACCAGAATTGCGTCATGCGCCGTAACTAGCGCATCCTTCATTTTTTGCGCGAATGCTCTGACGCCGGGGAACGCAGAGTCGTTGTTCCAGATCATAGATCTGGGCATGCGGCCCGTGTTCAAGAAGAAGGGGGAGTATCCGGTCGTAGCTGAGCTCGCCGAGTTCATAGCGAACTCGACTGCGGGCAGGTGCTTGGCCCAGTCGCGCTGATCTGTGCGAATGCACTGGCGCAGCATTTGCGTCATGGTGCAGTTCGCGCGCTCCGTTGTCCCATCGGACATAGGGTGGTAAGCGGACGACATTCGTAGCTGTGTTCCGGTAAGCTCATTCAAGCGCTCCCAGAACGTGCTGGTAAATAGCGAGTCTCGGTCGCTGACGATATTACAGGGTAGTCCGTGATGTTTGTAAACGTGGTCGAACATTACCTCAGCAATGTCCTTCGCTTTGTACGTCGAGAGGGTGGGGATCAGGTGTACCATAGCTGTAAGGTGACAAATCACGACCATGATCATATCGAACGAGCCGCTAACGGTCTGCGACAGTGGCATAGGACCAACGAAGTCCACGCCAAGTGTCTCCCACGGCCTGTCTGGAACCTCGAGAGAGTTTAGGAGACCATAC